>KZ452015.1:3473362-3562260 GCA_002786265.1 Apostasia shenzhenica
AGCTGGATTTTTCTGGACTCTTGATTGCAGGTTGTCGAGGAAGAGCTTCAACAGGTGAGTAGTGCGAGAGGGTGATGGAAGATTTCCCTCAGTTGGACCAGCCACCGTTGCTGGATGCACTGTAGGAATGCTTCCCGTTGTAACGGTTGCAGGGAGTGCAGCTATTGTTGCTGCTGTGGCGTCGTCAGGGACTGATTTGGCTGGTACCACAGCAGAAAATGCTGCTGTAGCAGCAGAAACCGCTGTTGTAGCAGCAACATAATTGCATTCTGCTGCTGTTACAGCAGGCACGACTGCTGCTACAGCAGGAGCATGCATTGCTGCTGCTACTACAGAAATGTTCTCTGCTGCTGCTGTAGCAGGGTTTGCTGCTGGTGTTACAGCAGCAGGTTCAGCTGTTGTTGCTGCTATAGCAGCAGCAACAGCAGCAGCAGAATGCTGACCTGGTGCTGTAGCAACAGCAGAATGTGCTGCTACAGCCACATTTTTGAATAATTGCCAAACATGCCCTGATATTCCTCCTTCTGATGATAGTGGACGGGATTCGATGGCAAATGGCTCCCTGTATGAATAATGAAATCATTATACTACAATTGGAAAAGAGCACAATAATGGCGTAGGGCACCTAGATGAGTGCATATAAAGAGAGACTATGAGCTGGCAAGGTCATGGATGGGTAATTAAGCAAGTGTGCATGCACGAGCGGATTGTAATTTGACATGGTTCTATAGTGGGTTAACCTAATGAATAAAATAGGTCTAAGCATTACTTTGAAATGGAAGAAATTTTGTTGATATTCTCTCACAAGTTAATGCAATTTTGAGCTCAATAACTGCTTTTATGGATTAAGGTGTGCATTTAGGGCATTGATTATTGTGATTCGAAGCCTTGGCATTTATTCTTCTTTTATGGAAGAACAACCACGGTTGCAGTGGCATCCATATTTTTCGGTAGATTCTCAAATGGTTGCAAATGTAATTTGATGGAGTAATCGATCATCTAATTGCTTAGTCATGTTGACTCATTTCTTCTACTCTTAAGGTGGTCTTCTAAAAGAATTCCAATGTCGAGTTGTTCTTGTAGTGTCATTTTCTCATTTTAGTTCATTGTTATGCATCTAGTTTGTTTTATTTTGTGTTTTCATTGGTATTACCATTTTTAATTATCATCATTTAGGACTAGTGAGCATGCATCCATACCTATATTACGTTAGCATAATCTCTACGCAAATTAATATTCATATAATGCTACCTCTAAATTTCGTAGGATAGAGACTATGATAGATCTACACTAAATATTTGTTGGGTATTGTGAGAAGTTATATCATATTAGTGAGAGTACATTCCAAGTAGTTTCTTTTTAAAATCCACAAGAATTAGTTGCAAGAAAAAAAGAGATTTTTAAGGTACTTGAAGAAAGTGAACAACAATACATACAAGTTATTTTCATGGAAAATAAGAAAACAATCTTTAACAGGCCGAGTTACTCTCATCAATAGTGTGTCTTCCATTTCTCTGTCTTATCACATACCTTTGTTCCAACGAATATACTTGATGCTATTGAAAAGCTCATTTGAAGACTCCTCTAGAATGGAGATCTTGAAACAAAAGCCATTCATTGTCTTATGGAAAGGGGTATGTAAGCTAAGAGCGTTGGAGGTTTGGGTATACATAACCTCAAGAAATGATGGAGCACTACAATGGCCAAGCATGTAGGAAAGTTTCTAGGAACAAGTGATTGTATCTGAAGAAAGAGCCTTCAAGTCAAGTATGGTCGTAGACTTAGGAATGGCAATGGGGCGAGTTTGGGTCAGATTTATAAATATCCATACTCGCCCCGTTATATATTATTCATTGCTCATACCCGCCCCATACCCGTTTTTGCTCCGCCCCGCCCCTATTCTAGTTTTCACAAACCCGTACCAGCCCTATTTTCTCACTAATGTTAATGAAAATTGAATTATTTTACTCTATTTGAAACAATAAAAATCATAGTTATATGGTGAATATTACACTATGAAAGCAAGACATTACATTTCTTCATTTTTGATACTCTTTTTATTTGATTCTATATAAGCTTATATAAAAATAGATAAAAATATATACATAACGGGGGGGGGCGGGGAAAGTATAGTTGATTCATACCTGTACCCGCCCCATTTCATAATGGGGCGGGGCGGGTCGGGTTGCGGGTCACGGGTGAAATTTTAGTACCCATACCCATCCCATTAGGGGCAGGTTGGGGCTGTTTAATCGGATATGAGTACAAATTGTCATCCCTACATAGACCACATCATTTCCAAATTAAGAGTGGTGACTCTTGGATTTAGAGAGTTATTTGTAGGGGGAGAGCATATTAAGGGCAACATGATATGGCTACTAAAAGATGGCACCTCAGTGTTGTACTGAGAGGACCATTGGCCAGCTACAACCCCAATCTCTTGGTGGCCTACTTTCATTAACGTATAAGTGGAGGAGCATCCAAAGACAGTGAGGGAGCTTTTTATTGACAACAGGGATGACAAAAAGATTAGTATGCTCTTTGGGGAGGACATAGATAGAAGAGTACTTTCCATTCATAAGCACATTCACCTAGAATATGACATGCTGGTTTGGGCTGAGATGGAGAAGCACCCACAATTACTTATACTGCAAACAATTTGGAGAGGCAAATGCAATTTGTGGAGGAGCTTGGTGCTGCTAGATTGATACCTTGTCTAGAATGAGGGTTTTTTTTTTGGAGAGTTTATAGAGATTACAGTCCCTATTATGCTACGATTACATCGTCATGGGGAAGTGGACAACGATTTCTGCTCTGAAAATGTGATATTGTGGAGGACTTCACTACTGTAATATTAAGCATCGGCGACGGAATTGCGATGCGCGCAATTATTGGTCGCACATACTTGCGACCGCTTTCTCTATCAGTCACAATTCCGTCGCTGATCTCCTATGTAGCCTATTCAACCATTTTTTTCTGTGGGTTGCCCTAATCGCATCAAATCTTCTCTGTTGCCGAGTGCCGCTGTCCATCGTCCATCACCGGCGCCATCCTTCGCGGTGCCATCCTTCACCGGCGCCACCCTTTGCCCTCGTCCATCGCCGGCGCCATCCTTTGTCGTCGCCTATTGTCGGCACCATCATTCGTTTTGATCCATCACCGGCGCCATCCGTTGCTCCTGTGCATCGACGCCGTCAATCTCTTTCATGTCTATATTATCGAAATATTTTAACATTTGGTACATCTCGATCTCTTTTCCTCTCTGTCTCTAGCTATCTCTTACGCATTAGGTTAGTCGGCACTTTTGACCCATGAAGATTCATCAAAAGAATATTTTGATTTGTCAAGAAAATAATTCTTTGATGTCCATTTTATTCTTATCGTATCATTCTTTCTCCTTTATTTTAGTTTGTTGATGTCTCATTAGTGACCGAAGGAGCTAGTTGTTGTTAGCTTAATCGAATTAGTATGAACTTCATTAGCGATTGTGATTCGTCGAATACGAAAACCCATTATTTCATCAGTGGCTAAGATGCCACCCGGGTGCTTGTCGGGCCAAAAGGTTCTACATTCTTCTTCAATTTTACCACATCGTCATCCCAAGCTGCTGTGCAGCCTTGGTTTTTCTCTTGTATCTGCAAGTAGAAGGTTTTGTTGACAGGATATATTCAATCTTCAAGCAGGCCTAGCATTATTTGGAAAATCTTTTGACACTGTTTTGAATCTTTTATCTAATTTTGTTTACACATTTGTCATATATAAAAATAACATTTTAGTTCATGTGACAACTGAGAAATTATTAAAAACTATCAATTGATAATAAGTTTTGCATATAGATTTTGAGCCACTGAAGTCCTTCCAAAATTTCCATATGTTCTCTCATTTCCATTATGCCATATTGCCCACAATATAGTGATAGAGGTCAAATTCAATACCAATCATCCCCTACACCGTAGTTGAGATCCACTCAAATCCATTGATACCATTTTTGAGGCTACATTCATTTGTGCAGTTGATTGCCTTACAAATTTATTATGCAGAATGACATTCTCTGAATACATGCGTGGTTGATTTTGTTAGCTAAGTTGAATCTGATTTTTTTTTAATAGTTGAATCTGATTATTTTGAAGTTGATGTATTAAATTTATATGTCAGAAAATACAGTATTTAAATTAGATTTTTAGATGAAATTGTTCAGTTCTTATTTATGTTCTTTATTTAATGGTCTGTAAAATAAGTGTTAATTCTGAATAATGTATTCTCTTATTTGAATATCTTATGTATATAAATACATGGTTGATTTACGTCATTAGATGTACGAAAGATTAACACATAATGGTCGATTAACTAATGAATTTGTTGCTAGTGTGAAATAATTCATAGAGTGGGCATGCTTACCAGCAAATACTATCAAGATAGGTGAAAATATAAAATGTCCATGTATCAAATGCAGAAACCTACATTTTCTATCAGCTGATGATGTAAAGTTACACTTGGCGATGAGGATTTACTACAGATTACATATAGTGGACTGCCCATGGGGAGATTTACATTTCAGATGCGTGCAGCTTTATTATGGACTATTATTAATTTTTCAGCATATGGTATGCTTTCTGGTTGAAGTACCCATGAACGCTTGGCATGCCCGTATTGTATGGACAAGTCTAAGGCCTTTGTGTTACAGAATTGAAGAAAAATATCATTTTTTGACTGCAGTCGTATGTTTCTTCCTAATGACCATCCATATAGAAAGTAAATGAATCAATTCTTAAAGGGTAAGATAGTTTTAGACCTCCCCCACCACACTTATCTGGTGAAAAAATGTTTAACTTGGTGAATGCATTGCCCGAAGTTGAATTTGGTTCAAATAAAAATAAGAACATTGGTTTTGGTAAAAATCATAATTGGAATAGATACAGTATCTTTTGGGAACTACCATACCGGTATACACTCTTGATACGTCATAATCTTGATATTATGCATGTTAAAAAAAATATCTTTGATAATATATTTTACACTGTGATGAACGTCTCAGGTAAAACTAAGGATAATTTAAAGACAAGGGCTGATTTAAAATTGTACTATAAACGAGAAGGTCTTCAATTATTTGAGGACAATGGTAGAGTAATGAAACCACCAGCATCGTATGTTCTTGATAAGACTAAGCTTCAAAGCTTTTGTAAATGGATGACAGAGCTCAGATTGCCTGATGGTTATTCATCAAATATAAGTCAGTGTGTAAATTTTTAAAACTTATTATTTCATGGCATGAAAAGTCACGACTGCCATATTTTTATGCAACGATTACTTCCAATTGGACTAAGAGAGCTCTTACCAAAGGCTATTTGGGGTGCTATCACAGAATTGTCTCTTTTTTTAGAAGTATCGGTTCATCGAGTCTATGAGCTTGTGATTTAGATATATTAGAAAAAAATATAGTTGAGACTCTATGAAAGTTAGAGAAGATTTTTCCACTAAGTTTTTTTAATTCAATGGAGCACTTACCAATTCACCCAGCATATAAGGCAAAGGTTGGTGGTCTGGTGCAATATAGGTGGATGTATCCTTTCAAGAGATATATATTTTTCTAAAGCTCGACCAGAAGGATCTATATGTGAAACATATCTTATTGACGAGGTTTCAACTTTTTGCTCACATTACTTTGAGCCAAATGTTCCAACAAAACATAATAAAGCTCCTCGCAATAATGATGAAGACATTGAGGTGGAAGAAAGATTATCAATTTTTAAGCAAAGAAGACCTTTCCCACCTAATGGCAATCTATATTATTGTACAGATGAGGAATATAATGCTGCACATCTATATATTTTTTTGAATTGTCCTGAAGTTGGACCATATATCGAGTGAGTTATATTCTTTTATTCATTACTTTTTTAATACATTTTATTTTCTAAATACAATTTTATATAATGTCATTTTAGATGTTACGAAGAAGAAGTACTGCAAAATAATCCATTAATGCGTGAAGCAGAACTTGAAAGAATGAAAGAGCAATACTTTATAAAGTGGTTCCGAGATCAAGTATGTATTCATTAATAGTACAAATAGTTATAAATTTACTTAGTTTGATTAATTGATATTTATTATTTTAAACAGGCAAATACATTGGGTAAAATTGGAATGAACCCGAGATTAGTAGAGCTAGCCCATGAACCATCAAGAAGAGTGCAACACTATAGAGGCTGCGTCGTCAATGGAGTTTGATTTCAACTTTATTATATGGTACAAATAAAAAAATATATAACAGTGGAGTTTGTGTCAAAGGGAGTACTTATAATGATTTTGAGCATTATTATTATGGGGTTCTTATTAATATGATGGAGTTTGAATATTTTAGTAAAGGAAATCTGGTCATTTTATTTAAGTGCGATTGGTTTGAAACTGAAAAAGGCATCAAGTTTGATCCACATTATGGCCTTGTCGATGTGAATTTGAAATCACGACTTAATGTAAATGAATCATTTGTGCTTGCTCAACAAGTTACGCAGGTGTACTATTGCAGCTATCCAAATTGTAAAAAAAATAAAAGCAACTAATGGGCAGTATGTAAGGTGAAGTCAAGGCTAGTTGAAAATCTGCAAAATAATAATGAAGAAAGAAAATATCCATAACGATAATGTCTTACAAGAAGATAAAGTAATACAACCTACTGTTCTTCAAACAATAGAACTTGATGATCCTGCAATTTTATTGGAGATTGATATACCCATAGAATCTCTTGAATCAACTAAAGTTGGAGAGTTGGGCACAAAAAGGAAAAGAACATACATAGAAGATGATTTTGGTTCTGACAAGACCAATGAAAATGAAGAGGATTTAGATTCTGAAGAGAGCAAATAGTACAATATATGTTTGCATGTTATTATACACTTCTATTGGTAAAATTTTTACATATTAGTAGGTTTCTCATTCATCATGCCTAGAGGTGGTTCTTATCGGAGATCTAGCTCTAGGAGGCACGCTGAGGTAGAGAGGATCACGGATCGTGATGAGGATGAGTAGAATGAGGCAGGGGATGATAATGTGGAGGCGATGGATGTAGATGAGTCGAGGTCATCAAGTTCCTCTAGGACCACAGGGCCTAAACTTGGAACACAAGCACCATCCCAGTCCTCCAGATGCACCTGGCTTTACCCAGGTGATCGGCATGGGTGTGTATTAGCAGTCATTATTTTGAGAATGACTAACAAAAATAATATTCTATGTTATAATGTCTTTATATTTTATTATATTGCAGGTGGACAGACCAACGTGCCATCAGCGATGTGACAGTAGAGCTAAGGGCAAATATCACAGGCCCATGGTTGTCATGGTTGCAGGTGCCTGAGACAACAAAACAATTGCTCTAGGACAAGTTCCAGGTAATATATATTAATTAACTTTTACATTGTTATAATGAACATACTAATTTATTATGCTAATGAATTTAGAATAAGTATCAGTGGCATCCAGAGGATGAGCGTAGGATTAAAGAGGCTTGGGATCAGGTATACAAAATAAAAGTTCAACTCACTGCATACAATAAATTAATTAAAATTTACTTAATTTTATTATAACTATATAAAAGGTGAGCTTTACGAGATATAGGGACATCTTATATAGAGTTCGTCAGGCTAAGTTGAAGGAATTTAAGTCTAAAAATACTAAGAATCTTTACAATCACCCCCGAAATTTATTGTCTCCAATATATGGAATGATTTAGTCAAAGAATGGTGCAAAGATAAGTGGGCTAATAAATCGACCAAGGAGAATAGGAGCACTCAAATGGTGAGGCATACGGGTGGTTCTTTACCATTTGAGGAGTGGCGTAAGAAACTTGTAAGTTTATTAAATTAGAAATCATATTACTTTTATACTTTTATAATTATATTGTCTATTTGTTATTTGCAGGCTAATGAAATGAAGCGTGAGCCTACGCATATTGAGCTGTTAAATCGCACTCACCAACGTGAGAGTGGCAAAGGGGATTTTGTTGATGACAGGTCTCGATTAGCACATGTAAGCTTACAATTTAATATTTTTAAATTCTAAAATATGTAAAATATAAAAAAATTGTGTTTATTTAATTTGTTTAACCATAGGAACGATATGAGGCGGAGTTGTTACGACGTCATATCAATCCCACCACTGCTAGCACTTTTGATGCAGATGCCTGGTATGCTGTTGTGGGACAACCAAAGAAAAATACGATGTATGGTTGGTCTCCGTACATCCACGTAAATGATATCTTGGATTCCCGCAGAGCTTACAGGAATGCGAGAGCATCATATCGTGGATCGCAACCTATGGGACCAGTTTTAGAAGAGATGATTCAACGGGCGGTTGAGTTAGCTCGACAAAGTTTTGAGCCTATACTTCATCAGGCTTTGCAACAAATGCAGCAGAAACCAAGGTTTTAAAAACCGGACCGGCCGGTTCAACTGGTAAAACCGTGAACCGGTCAGCCAACTGGTCCGGTTTAATTTTATAACCGGATCCGCTTAAAACCGGCCAGAACAGGTCTAAACTGCGGTTCAATCGGTCAACCGGTGAATCAGTACGGTTAGACCGATTGAGTTTAAAATTAAAAAAAAAACTTTCCTAAACCCTAGGTCCCTAACTCAATCTTCGTTCTGCAGCTTCTACTCTCGCGACAGTCACGAACTCGCGATTCCCCTTACCTCGCACTCTTCTCTCCAGGCCCCATCCTCTCGGAATGATTTAATATTTTAGTATTTTAGTGATATGAAATGATGAAATGATTTAGTATTTTAATATTGACAAAGCATACTATTTATTC
This sequence comes from Apostasia shenzhenica, assembly GCA_002786265.1. NCBI lineage: Eukaryota > Viridiplantae > Streptophyta > Magnoliopsida > Asparagales > Orchidaceae > Apostasia > Apostasia shenzhenica. The sequence goes on from KZ452015.1 coordinate 3,482,163, forward strand.
AGATTTTTTAATGATGGACTAAATATTATACTCAATTTATGATTTGCGAATATTTTATTGGGTTATTGTTATTTCGATTTGCTTGGAATTATTTTTTTGGTTATTAACATAAGATATTATTTGTTAAATTTAATTATTAAACATTCATTTTATGTCTAATTATTGTGTTGATGTGTGAATAATATATATCTTAACTATGTTTATATTATATTTTATTAGTTTTTTTAATTTTCACTTTATCCCAGTTCGACCCCGGTTCGACCATTGAACCTTGAACCTTTCAGTCTACCGATTCTGAAGCCAGTCCGGTTTTCAAAACCTTAGCAGAAACATCTTGGTGATGTTCGGCAGATGCAACAGTGCATCGAACAATTACGTGATGAGCTTCATGCAGAGATGAATGCATTCGTTTGGCGCGAACTTGCTCGACCTAACCCACCTGCTCTAGCTGATGTTTAGTTCATCAACCTCGCCACCTGATTCCCCTATCTCTGATGATGATGAGGAGGATGATGGCTTTGCATAGAAATAGACTTTTTTTTTTAAAAAAAAAGTAGAGTTTTTAATTATGATGTTGATGATGATGTTTTTGTGTAGAACTAGACATCAATATTTTTGAGTTAAGTTCATTTTATCTTATGAATTTTATGACATAGTTATGTACTTTATAGTTAGATATTTATGCTTATATGTACAGATAAAATTAATATTGATATTGTAGTGGTTGGATAATGTGTCTGTTGCGACGGAAAGGTGACGGATTTGTGACGGAATTATAAAAAAAATTCGTCACAATCTTGTCACTATTTCGTCACTCATTTGCGACGGAATCCGTCACAACCAATCTGTCGCAACTATTAGCGACGACACAAATTCTGTCACAACACATTTGCGACTAAGGTTATTGCGACGGCTTGAGTGACAGAATAATTCGGTCGCAGAAGATCAGTTGCGATCGAAAAAATTGCATCTGCGACAAATACATCTATCGCAGATGCCTAGTTTTGTTGTGGTGCTTATTTCATATCATTCTGGAACGTTGTATTAGTACAGGGAGACTAGAAGAAAATTGGAGATTTTTACTAACATCTTCTGTGTAGGGTCATCTTCAAATATTAGCAACAATGACGTGAAGCAATAAAAAGGATAGGCGACTTGCTCTTGAGGTGGTAATTATATATTATTGCTAGAGGGCTAGGAATGCTAAGGTTCATGGCCAGCATACTTCTCCATCGAAAACTATTACTTCACTATCTCTAGCCTAATTGAGATTAATCTCAATCCATCTAGAAGCCACTGGGATCCTAAAGCTCTTAGGGGACTCTGTCCAAATATTTGACCATTGGATCCTCCCTTTTAGATAGATTAAGATAAATTTCGATAACTCTCTTCAGAGCAATGAGATTGCAAGAACTAAGTCTCTCACTAGGGACCATGAGGATGATTAATACATGCAAAGGAAAGAAGAGTGCTCACCTATTCAATTGTTATGGCAGAGCTACATACAATAACATAAGCTTTGGTAGCTGCTTTGAAGATTGCTAGATCATTCTCTCTCATTTGGCTTGAGGGAGGTTCCTCCAAAACCCTCTAAGCAATACAAGTGGAGCTGAGCAGGATTTCACTTCAAGATGAAATACCTCAAGTTGCTTAAAATATAAAAAAATTTGGAGTTTCAAGATTGAGACCTTCAAAACACGAGCATCACTCATATTGCTAGATTGATATCATGTGAATATTCATATTTGTAGTATTACTAATGTAAATAGAAATACTAATAGTGTTGCCAATTGTCTTTCTCACCCAGTAACACTAAGTGATTTTGATTAGGAGAGGGGAATCTCATCCCCTCTAATTTTTGTAATATCCTTAAAAAGGATGTGACTTCACATAACTTTTTGTGCTTTTTTATGAGTTAATATATGGGTTAGGCCACAATTTAAAAAAAAAGAAAAAAAAAAAGAAACACTGCATACAGTTAAATCTTCTATGACATCTTAGATTTAATTTTGTATGCAAAACCGCTTCTTAACACTTCACCTCTATTTGCTTCCTTAACTTCATATCCACTATATATAGCCACTACTCTACAATGTATAGCCATTACCCTACTTCATATTTTCTCCACTCCATTCATCCAATCTACATCTTGATTGACTTAAATCAATATTCAATCTCTATCAATTTAGATTCTCCATCTACTAATTTTGATTTCCTAGTGTGTCCTCCCATGGCAGAATGCTAAATGTCCTATAACCTATACTACATTTATATATCACCAATTCTAGCATTTTAGCAGCCATACTTGATGAGCAAATATATTTTATTACTAACAATAGTCTCCATAATATTACAAGTATCTGCAATATCTCATCATCATTACCTGTCAGAGTCAAGTTCTTTTCAAACCTAAAGAGCATGACGCAGTCACACTTGTGAGCCCGTTTGTCATCATGCCAAAAAGGGAGTAAAGGAAAACTTTTGTAGAGGTTTTTTTTTTTGAAAAAGATGTAAGATAAGAAATAAAGTGATTAATTATGTAAGAATAGGGATAGCAATTGGGTGAGAGGTTCGAGTTAGCCAAAATCCACACTTACTGCGCGCATTAAATACCAACATCCATACTTGCCCCATCTCCATCTCAAGTTGAAACTTTTTCTCCCACATCACCACCCCATGAGAAAAATACTCTACCCACAACTTCACCGTTTGCCCTAGTCAACGATAGTCAAAATTTGATTTAGGTTTAGATAATTTGTGTTATTTATTTATTTATTATATATACTCTAGTTAAGTTTAATAAAATATTATTTTATTAGTGTATATATTGGGCTAATCGAGGTAAGGTTTACCAAACCTCCGCACTTGCCCTGCACCAGTGTTGGTAACAAAAAAACTAAACCGTCTCTGCCCCATAGTTTTTCATTTTCAAAAAAACTGACCACATTTGAAGCGTGTGTGGGTGGAGTTCCATGGGTAGGATCCAAATTGACATCCCTATGTTATATGTTAAATAAAATTGATTGATTTATTAAAATTATATAGAATGTGAAATAAAATTATGTTTTAATATTGAATTTATTTAGGATGAGATATAAGATATTTTTTTACATATTTTTAATTAAAAAAAATATAAAAAATAAAAGGAGGACAATGCCAAACAAGACTTGGACATCACTTGCACTTATGACAACATCAGTTATGTACTTTGGATGAGTAGTTATATATGTCGTGCATCTTCTTTGGTAATACTATGAATCCCATGTTGAATTTCAAGTTTTATGTGATGGTAAAGTTATTAAAATCAAATGAAAGGGAATTCTAAAAATTTCAATTTTATTTGGAGATATTTTGTCAAAATAAATGAAAAGGAGCTAAAAACAAGAACTTTGGTTTCGAAAATAAGATCTTGCTTGAAAGGTGGTGCAAATAAGGAGTCGTTGCATAATAGCTCCAAATAAAGTGGTTTAGCATTAAAGGATAGCAGTTTGCAGATAATTCATAAGGAATAAAGTAGGCAAGTATTGTGGTCATTTCACTTTGAGAAATGCTTTATAGCCCCATAAGTTATCCTAAACTTTGAATCTAATTCATATTCCATTGTGGCCACATAGAAATTCTAATTAGATTCAAAGTTTGGGATTATTTATTGGGGATGTATAGCATTACTCTTTGGCTTTTGCTTGGTGTTGCCCTAAATTGATCTTGTCGTCAACGCTATGAGATGTGAATTGTTAATTTGAGGCAATTAATAGGGGTCTGGATTGTGCCACTTGGCTTACATTTGAAGCATGCAACCTCTTTTCCTTAGAGATTCTCTTGAAAAATTCTAAAGTCATACGGTTCCCAAAAGTCAAAATAGGTAATATTTTATATTTATATTACGAGATATTATAATATAGTATTAATTAAAGTCAAGCTCCCACTGTACGATATAGTTCTATGGTAGATCATATGATGCTTATGGCCAAAGAGTATGGGGAGTGATCACCAGATGATGTCCTAAGAGAAGAGAATCATTGAAGTAAAGTACAGTTCTCGGTAGACTTTTAGGCCAATAAATAGTAGTAAGAGAGGCACATGAATAAATTATCCAACATCAGAAAGGAATGAGAGATCTTGAGCTGTATAAGTTATAATAAGATCTCAAATGATAGAAGAGCCTTTTGAGGTAAAATCGTAAAGCTAATGATGAAAAATTTTATAATTAAGTATATTAGGCTGGAGTAATAATGTGATAGGTATTTCATAAGAAGTGCTCAAGTCATATAGTTCCTTAAAGTTAAAGCGGATAATGCCTCTACATTTGAATTATGATATATTACAATATAGTATCAGTGTTGACCTTCCACAGTACAACATGGTTCGAGGATGAACCAAGCGGAGCTGATGGGCCTATGACGCCAATGGTCAAAAAAGGCGAGTAATTACTAGATGATGTCCCAAAAGAAGAGAATCATTGGAGCAAAGTACAACTCTAGTAAGCTTCTAAATCGATAAATAGTGGTGATAACAGTGTAAAAATGAATCATCCCATATTAAAAAGGAAGGAGAGTTCCTGAGTTTCATAAGTAGATAATATGATCTTAAATAGTAGAAATGTCTTTTGGGAAAAAACTGTGATCTAATGATGAAAACTTCTATAATTAAGCGTATTTGGGATGAAGTAATTTTGGGATGGGTGACTACCCAAAAAATACTGAAGTCACACAATTCTCTGAAGTCAAAGTTGACAATATCTCTACATTTGGACTATGAAATATTACAGACCACACAAAAGATGGCGTGCGTGTGACAACGCATAACCAAAAAAGACAAATAGTGATTGTCAGGGGGTGTCCCTTGAGAAGGAAATCATTGATACAGGAAGTGACTTTTGATAGACTTCTAGGCCTAGTGAGTATAGTGACAAAAGGTTCATATGAATTAATCACCCTACATTGACAAAAGAAGGGAGTCTCTGAGTAGTGTATAGATAAATAGTATGATCTCAAACTTTGAATGCATCTTTTGGGATAGAATCATGCAGTCAGTGATGAAAAATTCTGTAGTTAAATATACTTGAGCTGGAATAGTTCTAAGATGGGTAACTCATCTAGGAAATGCTTAAGTCATATAGTTTCTTAAAGTCAAAGCAGATAATACTTTCATATTTAGATCACAAAATTTTATATGACATGAAAAGTAGTTAAAGTTTTCTTGTTTAATTTACAAAAAGTTCAATTGATTTATGATGTATTTAGTAACCCAAGATTATAGATATTTAATGTTCAAAAAAAGAATAACAAGAGCCTAACCGACAATAAAAAAGTGTTTAGAGAAATATCATGTACATGATTCAATAATAAACAAAACATAATTTTATAGATACAGTATAATTAAGGAAATGTGAATGCAACTTATAAGTTGTAACAATTTACATAAAATGAGATAATGCAGAAATTAGTACCTAATTAGATTACAAGATTCAGCCAAGTCGGGTAGTAGATACTGATAATTATAATTTGATATCAATGAAATTGGATTATCATATATAAGGTGGAACTAGTGTAAGAGAATGGAGGAAAGTTCAATCCTACTCTTTAAACCAGGCCATAAGTTAATATAATGCATTCGTAGATTGCTTGGCTTCATTAGGAGGGCACCAAATGTAAATTTTTTTAAAATTAGTTTATGTTTAAAATGAAGATGATCATTCAAAACAAATTAAAGGCCAAAAGTTAATATTGTGCTTTTGTAAATTGCTTTGGTTCAAGTCAATTAGAAGCATACATAATTCTAGGACCCCCTAGATGAACTACTGTAAGTGGATGCATAGCATAAATAGAGTACTAGCTAAATTTTGGTAGCTAGATGACATCAAGGTTAGGCTACTTCCATTAATATACACTCTTGATCATTGCAAAATGTTTTGAGTTTCTACACTAGCTGCCTGCATCTATACTGAGATTTGTACGTAGTTTATTTTTGCATAGTTATCCCTTAATTATTATGACTAGTCAGCCCAACTAGCTTGGGATTAAGGCTATTTTTTTTGTTGCTCCTATTAAAAAGGTAGAATTAATAGGGGAAAAACTAGTTACTTCATAGAAGTGCTATAAAAGAACTGTTCACCTCATTGTCATTCAGTGAATTAGTATTCCTTGTAAGTAATAGTAGAAATTCAACTTCGTTGAAATACTCTGAGTAAAGATGATAACCTGTTAGCCCATACGATCAAAGTACAATCCTCCCTATATATTAATTCATGTACTATTTTTTCTCTTTGATCTCTTCCCAAAGAATCCCCCATGTGCGCAGTTTGTACTGGTTTCCTCATTTACACAGGAGAGTTTCTCCTCCATTAAAGAAAATGACAAGGGAAAAAGAACTTTATCGAGGGACTGGATGGAGAGGAGGAGAACGAGCAGATGGTACGAATATGTCTGCAAAAATAAGTATCCCCGTTCCGCAACGAGTAAAACCACGGAAAAGAGGAAACCATACAAAAGAGCTCCGATTCATCCCATAAGAGGACGAGAAACAAGCTCAGTGCAGGCGGAGAAGCGGACAAAAACTCGCACACTTGCAGGAAAAGAGAAACCCTAACTTTGGTTTGAGGGATGGAGGTTTCATTTGCTAATAGACCATTTTCCCCTTCGTTCTTCGGTTGAAATCATGAGTAGCAATCGAACATACGTCGAACAGTAGATCGAGATCGATTAGAGTGGGAGGACAGAAAGAAGACCTGGAGCTGGCGAACTCGTAGAGCTTTCCTCGCGGAGAGAAGACGATGAGGCCGACCTCCGCGTCGCACAGCACGGAGAGCTCGAAGGCCTTCTTCAGCAGGCCGTTCCTTCGTTTCGAGAAGGTCACCTGCCGGCTCGTCGAGTTCTCTATCCGCCTCATCTCCGTCTTCCCCCTCACCATGATTTTAAATGCGCCTCCTCTCCTCTCCAATCCGCAGCGCGGACTAAGTAGAGGAAGAAGAATTATTATAAGAAAACGGGGGATCCTGCACATGCAAAGATTAAAACTAATACGAAAAAAAAAAAACATGCGGGGAAGACGGCGCAGATAGCACCTTCACCAGAAATGACAACGGCAGAGAGCAGCTCGCCGGAGCGCCAGGTGCTGCAGATCCAGCAGCAGCAAGAAGTCGATACCTCTCCTGAATTGGCTATGCCGGGCCTCCAGCGGCGAGACAAAGCAAAAGCGAAGAATACCCAGTCACCCACGAGCACAGGGTTAGAGAAAAAAATAGCTTTTCTTCTTCTCCGGGCAATGGCTCTTTCGTTATTCGTCTTCCCTCCCGGCCCCAGTGAACCATGGCTTGACCCAACCTGCTCCCCTCCACCCGCGAAATGGCAATATGAAGAAAAAAACTCTCTCTCTCTCTCTCTCTCTCTCTCTCTCTCTCTCTCTGTGTCTCACTCTCTCTCTTTAGTACGGCGTCCGTACGCTTCGCCAGCGGGATTTCGACACGTCAGCGTACTGACGGCCTCTAGCGATCGGCGCCGTCGAATGGTCCTCGACGGGATCACGTGACCGGGCCCCATTGCTAGGCAAATAACTTTCCGCTGCGTTAGAGGGAAAAAAAAAGATTTTTAAAATTTTTATGAAATTTTTAAAAAATATATATGATATAAAATAAAGTAAATTAATTATATTAAAATTTATATTAAATATAAAATAAATTTATTATTTAATATTAATATTTATATAAAATTGATATAAAATATTATTTTTTAAATAAAGTTTTTAATTGAAAGAAATTTTAGTTATGACTAAAATTTTCTCCACCAAGTGGCCTCGATTCTTCTTATTTTTTCATGTATAATTTTTTAAATTTTTAAATTAAATAAATTAATCAATTAACTTATGTAAAAGTACTAATAATTTTTTTAATAAAAAATATTTTTATGTCAAAAAATATAATTTTTAAATTATATTTTTTTTTAATAATGACAACTATCTAAGAGTACTTCTCACCCAATTATACTACAAAAGAAATCAATTTTAACAATTATATTTAATATAAAAGTAATGCTCATTATAAAAAATAAATTGATTTATATTTTTACTCAAACCAGTAAATTAATTCACTTATTTTAAATTTAGAGAGACATATATGCACATAAAGGTATACAAAATTTTATTTATAGTTTGAATGAACTTATTTACTCATATTCATCTACTGATAATATTAATATTAATTTAACTAAATTTTTCAGTCAAACTAAAATTTTAAATTATTTCATTTAGATCCATATGTCCAATTAGATATTTACACATCAATCCTAAACAAGAAAGAGAATAAAAAAGAGATGATATGAGCATAGTATAGCTTACAAGTGCCCAAAGAGAGAGATATTAAAGAGTATTAATTGAGGAAATTTAATAGATTGAATTTAGTTAACTTTATATATATATATATTTCAAATGACAAGAATAAGATGAATTACACGATTTAAAAGAGAAAAAGGCAGAGAGATTGATAGTAAATTTATCTTAAAAGAAAAACAATTATAACTATAAAAAGCAGCTCTTGATAATTTTCTATATAGGAGAGAGATAACGGGATAAATATTTATCTCATAATGAAAAGCGGCAGAAAAGTTTTAAGCTATATGTATAAGATAATGAGCATAAATATCGATATATTTCTTAGAGACAAAACTTAAAAGCAAAATTGGACGACTTAATATAGAATAAAGTATGTAATATTTTGACTTCTAGTATGAGATCATGATATAACTCGCATACAAATTAACAAAACTGGCATTAAAAATATAGGTTAATATAAAAAAATCTCTAGTGGACAAAATTAATCTTAATGTACCACATATTTTAGAGTTAGTGTATATTCTAATGCACAATTAATTTTTTTTGTGCCGGTAAAAAATATATTGTTGACACGTGGTTCCTACGCTGCATCCAGGCCGAACACGTGGCGCCTGACAGGCCCGTACTTGATTAGTTATTTGCTGACTCAGCTTCAGGTCTTGCAGGACTCTTGACTCATGTCAAACATCGGGCACGAGGGTTAAGCCAATCATCGCCCACGACGATCCAGGACCAAACCTTCGTAACCTCGGGCACGAGGGTACGAGGTAACGCCTGTCACGATCAACTTCACCTAACCTCGTCGATCGCCGTACAGACGTTCTTTCCCAGAAGAAGTACCAGCATTAAAAGATGTCACCTTCCCGTACGAACTGCAAATCTCTCCGGTGACAGATAAACGACGCTCGGAGATCGCCCATCACCTTTTCTCCGAAAAACCAGGGAACCTGGGTGAAGCTGCACCATCCCTGCCTACAAAAAACGCTGAACAGTCCTCCAAAAAGGGGGAGAGAGGGGACAAAACGACAAACGGATAGAGAAAAAAATACACAGACAGAGGACGAATAACAGAGGAAGGAAAAAAGAGTAGTTTTTCATTGTATCAGGACCCCAACTGAGGAGCTCCTTTCTTCTTCGTCTCCTTCTTCTTCTTCTCCCTCGCCTCTTCCCAGAACATTGTACAGCCTTCAGGGCTATCCTTTTCTTATTAGTGAAACTTCTTCGCTGGCCGACCGGTAGACGTAGGAAATTTCCTCCCTGAACCACCTTAAATCCCTGTGTTTTTCTGGTTGCTTTGGACTAATCTTCTTCTTGAGCCTCCGTTAACAGGCTCACCTCCTTTGCGCGTCGCCGTCTCCCGGAACTCTCTCTCTCTTCGGTGTTTCCTAGGATCCCCACATCCTACGTCAACATATATATACTGTGTTTTTTTTTTATTTTGTAATGATAATTAATTACTACACTTATTATTTGATTTTTAATTAGGTTTATTAAAAGTATTTTATTTTCTATCAATGATTAATTAAGTACATTGAAAAATAAAATTAAAGAAAAATTGGTCCAATATTATATCTCTTAATATTATAACATGTTATCAAGATATTGTGATATATAAATATTATTATTTTAATAATAATTTTATAATATTCTATAGATTATTTATATATATCATTAAATTAAATAATTATTATTTTTAGATAGCTTTATATAGTATTCTAATAACATTGAACCAAATGCCTCTGTAACCTTCAAAAATATGAGTAGTTAAACACGATGAAAGGTTGCTCATTTACATAAATGTTATGGGATGAAATTTTTTGAGTTCGAGAGGGAAGATGCATTAGTATTTATGTATAATATAAATTAAAAATACTTTAATATTAAGGATTAAATAAGATTAAATTTTTTATTAAAATATATAACATGAAATAAAATTAATTTTTTATCATAAAATTTAAATTAGATGCGAAAGAAGTATTAAAAATGATTGATATAGAAGTCCTAAGGCCCTATTTGGCACGAGTATCAAAATCAGGACTAAAATAATATTAATTTTACAAAATAATAATAATAAATATTTTTTTTTATTATTTTACATAAATTTTAATATAAAAATATTATTTTACTTCACATGCTGAATAATTTTCAATAAAAATATTAACTTTATTTCACAATACTCGATCGAGTATTTTGGTTTAGAATGTAAAATAAAGTTGATATTTTTATTGAAAATTATTAAGTATGTGAAGTAAAATGATATTTTTTATATTAGAATTTGTGTAGAATAATTAAAAAATTTATTTATTTATTATTATTATTATTTAAATTAGTATCATTTTGATTATTATTTTGGTCCTCGCCCCAAACATAAATGTCAAATATTACATAAATCTTTGATTAAAAATTTAACAGAAGTACCTAAGTGAAAATCATTATTAAGCATAAAGATACGGGCCTGTTTGTTTGTCAAGTTTAAATTTAATAAGGTCATAATTAAATTTAGGGGTAATTCCATTAAGGCCCCTAAGGTATATTCGGCTTGCCACGCAGGTCCATAATTTTGAAAATATGTCAAACAGGTCCCAAAAATTTACTATATAGGTCATTGTGGTCCTTTTGTGATAGTTTTCGTTAAACACAGTTAAAATTACGAAAAATACCCTTTATATATCCTTTCAAATTTTTGGTGGCTGCCCACTACGTCGGCATGCGCGTGCAGGCGGCCGGCAGCACGCGGCTTCCGGCAGCGCCTGCAAGCCCGAGTGCGCAGGCGCGGGCGGAAAAGTCGCCGGGCGAGCGAGGTGCGCCAAAGTTCCGGGTTTGCCGGCTGCGCCGGCGGTCTGCGCGCAACCCGCCGGGCATGGGCGCTGAAGCGGGTATTCGCACGTCAAGCGCCGGCGCGCGGGCGCGTCCTTTGACGTTCACAGCCGGCCGCCCTGGGCGCGGACCACCGCCGCGGCAGTGGTGCCGGCGCTGCGCGTGGGGTCGCTGTAGCCGGGGGGCCGACGCGCGGTCGCCGCGGCCCGACTTGTCGGCAGAGGCGCGCAGGGGGGGGAAAAAAAGTTCGCGCCGGCCGACAGGCGCGGGCAGGGGCCGCTCAAGCATCCGCCGGCGCTTATGGCGCAGTTCGCGCGTGTGAGGGTTGAAAGGGGTTACCGATTGTAATTTTCACATTAAAAAAAAATTATAATTTTTAATTAAAATTTCATTACGGAATGTTTAACGGAAAAGCTTTTTAATTGGACCTTATTGGAAACTTTTTATATGTTAGGGACCACAATTGACCCATATATTAAATTTTGGACCTGTTTGACATGTTTTCAAATTGTGGACCTGCGTGGCAAAGCCGAGTTTATATACCTCAGGGGCCTTAGTGGGAATAATCCCTATTAAATAGGAAGATATTTTTTATTGGGAAAATTGTGAATGGAATGTAAAATAAAAGTTAGTATATTACGTTGATATTATGAAGGATGTGATATTTAAAAGTAAAGTTATTACGTTGGGATATGTGAGGGATGTGATATAAGTTAGTTATTATTTTAGTAATGTGTATAAGATGTGAAATAAAATTAATTTTTAATATTAAATTTTATGTGTGATGTGATATATCTGTTTAAAATTAAATTAGGTTAATTTTAAACTGCTAAACAAACATGAGCATATTGAAAGATTTAAAAATATGGACCAACTTGATAGGAAACTTAAACTATGGAGGACTTGGAAATAAAATAACCGTACGACAACAAGTATAAGATATGCTTGATTATTGGACGGTGGGGCCCACCACGCCTTTTTCCTGTTTAGTGCTGCGCTCTGAGCTGGCGTGGATCTCGGGTTTACCTCTTTTTTGCCATTTTTGTACCGAGTTTACGTTCATGCTTTCGGTTTGTTTAATAAAAAAGTCGGACCGGCCCGTCGGCCTGTCACGAACCGGGTGGGTCCACCACTGAGGCAGCGGTCCCCATCGCCGGTTTATTCGCCGGACCGCTTTCATCGTTCGGACTCGCACATTTATTCCTCCTGGGAAGGACACGTGGCCTCATATTATCCAATGCAATGGCTTTCACGGCTCATTTTATTGGTTTTTTTTTTTTATAAGAGATATAAAATATATTAATTTATAAATTTAATAAAATATATATTTTTAATATCAAGAGGTGGAACATTAATTTGATTTTTTTAATATAATTCGAATTATTTTTTTAATTTTAACATTAAAATTTAATTTTATTTCACAAACAATATAAATATAAATATTAAAATTACATATCTTAGATATTTTTTAATATAAAAAATATTTTTATTTTTTAAACATAAAAAATAAAAATATTTTTTCTCTTAAAAACGTAAACTAAATGAGTGGCTCTTTCTATTTGTGATTTCAGGTCTAGACTCATGTAGAAATAAATAAATATTAAATATTTTAATTATTTTTTTAAATAAATTTTTCGACATCTATATATAATAAAAAATATGCAAAAAAATATTTCGAGGTCAAGCTCGCCAATAAATTAACAATTTTTAATCAAATTATGGAAATTAATGAGCCCAGTTTGTGGCTTGAAATAATTTTTACTTTAAATTATATTAATAATAAATTTTAATTATGTTATTATTTTATGTTGAAATGCTGTCAAAATTCAAGTGCCAAGAGCAATCACCAATAGGCATGTCAATCGATTGAATCATGACTCAATCCGATTTGAGTTCTGATCGGATTAAACGCTAAATGTATTCTTTTTTTGATCCATCAACCAGTCCTATTTACTAACTCAATCCATTTACAAATAAATGGATCGTTTAAAATTTGACTCGTTTATATAATCTAATTTGTAGCTCATACAGAAATATGTTATGGTTAATAATTTTTTTGTAAAAAAATTTAAGTAAAGAGTATCATTATGATTAATTAATAGAAGATTCTTACAGATTATATTAGTAGATTATAGTGCACAATGCTTCCATTTTCATAGTTTACTCTTATAAATTTATATATTTTATAATATATATATATATATTTTATAAATACTAATTTTTATATCAAAATATTCAATTAATTTATAAAAATATAATATTCTTTTTTTTATTTTATTTTTAATAAATTTAATATTATTCTAAATTTAATTATAAAAATACTTAAAAATAACAACTTTTATTGTAAATCGATTAAACTCGAAAACTCGAGTTCCGCCCTGATCTGATTTTTGACCCGAGAGGATTTGGATTGTTCATGATTCGATCCGATATATATAAATTTGGATCCGAGTCAGGATTGACCCAACCCGAATCTGATTTATACACATGGAGGTTTTGGATGGAGCAACTAACCAATGCACCAACTCCATCTTAATAATAAAAAAAAACAATAATTTTATATATGGTTAATTTCATTTAGATTCATGTTCTATAACCCAAATTTCATGTAGTTTTATAAAAATAAAAACATTTTATTTACATTCCTTTCCCACATAATATTTTTCATATGAACTTTTTTAATGAATTCTATTAAATTTAACTTTTAAGTTGCCATTTAAGAAAATACAAATATATATTTAACTATTACAAATATATTTATGTATTTTTAATTACTTTTATATTCTCACCTTATATATTGTTTCTATATATTTAAATTTTTAATAGCAATTTGTGATATTGAGATATATTTTTTAAATTTTATAAAATAATAACTCAATAGTTGGGTTCACGAGAAAATTGGAGTGGGCTCAATTAAAGATAAATTTAGAAAAAATTGTCTTAAATAATTTGGACATATAAATAGTAGACCAGTACAAAAAATTGACTTAGATGATTTGATTATTAGATTTTGCTCGTATCAAAAGAGAAAGAAAAAGACTAAAAAAGACATAATAAAAACTATAAGAAATAATCTAACATATTTAGAGCCGAATAATAATTTATTATTAATAGAGTACAATAAAAATAAAAAATTTATGTAGTTGATTCCACTAGTAAAATAAAGACTTGATTTATTGTTATTGTAACAACTTAAAAGTCGAATTTAATGGAATCTAACAAAAAGGAACCACATAGACAAAATTTTGAGTAGGAGGGACACAGATGACATTTTTATTTCGTAAACTTGGTAAAATCACAGATTTATCTTAGGAGCCTGAATGGAATTACACTTTTTATTTATTTTATGAATTTTGAGTCAACTCGAAATATATTTTAAGTGAGTCAAACTTGACTCAAACTCCACTCGATTCAAGTCATAAATTGAATGAGTTTGAGTTTCGAATATTTTTAGCAACCTTAAATCAAATCGATAAGATCTAACTCAAATTGAGTCATGCATACTTATTATTTTCTGTATCCGGACTTCAACACATACATCATTGATCCACAGAATTATTCGAAATTAGAGGTGACAATTTTTGAACCAACCCGTGAACCCACTCTAACTTAACCGAGTATAAGTCAAGTTTATATCGGTACTGGTCATAAACTGGTTGAGTCTTGATGCTTCACCCTTTTAATAAATGATTAATTAAAATTTGAGTTGAACTTAATTGGGTCGAGTCAAAAAAACTAATCGACCCAAACCCGACCATCAACCCTAAATGCCACTCCTAAATTGGACCCATAAATTTCATAATTATGTTCATTTCTGAAAAATAAATTAATTACCTTATATTATAAATTATAGCAAGAATAAATAAAATTTAAAATTTCCACTTTAAGTATTAAATATAATATAATTGCTAGAATCACCTTCCTTCTGAAAAGTTTAGTTAAACAAAACAATTTAAAAAGATGAAAATGATGGCAATTTGTTTTTAAATTTCCATTCTCTTCCCAGCGCCAGAAGGAAGAGGAAAAAATATAAATTAATTCATCTCAATAATTAAGAATTGTACGAATAGCATTATTTATTCTGAGGCCTTACTTGATTAGATATAATTTTGACAAATTTTATATTTTTTTAAAAAAATATATTTTAATATTATAATATGAGATAAAATTAAATTATTATTTAGAATTGTACATAATATATATTAAAATTTTTTATTAAAATATATATAAGATATGAAAAAATGTTAATTTTTAAGGTTGTTGGTTCTTCAGAATTATCAGTGTTGCCTTCAAAATATTCTATAAAATATATTATTTTTTTTTATTAATTATAGACAAAATTTTTCTTTATATATATCTTTTCTTTTAATGTTATTTTTAAATTTAATTATTTTTTTATATAAATTATTATCAAAAATAAATTATTTATTGTGACTTTTAGATGATGTATTTACTAGTTTTTTCTATATTCTCTTCATCATTATCAGTTTCTTCATGCAATATAAATATATAATTTATATCATCATTAGAATGTAAATTTGGTGATTTATTAGAATCCGAGTTTGAATATGATTCTGAGGTATCTGTCTCATTTTCAGATTCACTATTAATATTTAAATTATCTATATCATCAATTGATGAAATTTCATAATCAATATCTGATAAGATTTCCAAATCATTTTCTTGGATAATATTATAATAATTTATTACTATTTGAAGTTGTGTTTCTTCTTTTAATGTCTTTTTTACAGTTATTAGCATAATGGCCTTCTTTGCCAAATTTGAAATATTTACAAGATTTTTTAGAAAAATTTGATTTTCGTTTGAAATATTTATTATGTTTTTTAAGTTGTGGTTTATATCGTATATGGAAACGTTTATAGAAGTGTTTGCGCCATGCTTGTAACATAAGGAATTATTAGATCTGATTATAATGGAGAAATAAAAGCTGTAATAAGGAATAATGAATAAAATACATTGATACGAATAAAGAAAAATTATAAATTATTTGATTTAATAATATTTCCTATTATAAAACTTAACCTAGAATATGAATCTACATAATATGAATAGATATTTAAATAAAATATGTATTAAAATAAATTTCTCAGGATATAAACCATTTCATATTTATACTATAATAGATACTGGTGCAACACGAAGTATCATAAATGAACAACTATGGGTAGATAAATTCTCTGAAAAACTTGAAGAAAAGGTCTCGTTAACCGGAATTAAAAGGAGTATGAAAACTTTAAAATATGTTAAAAATATAACTCTTTTAGTCCAAGCTGAAGAGAATTATACAGCATTATTTTTTTCTCATATATATATATATATATATATATATATATATATATGCAAAAAATTTTCTTGTGATATGATCATTGGTATGGATGTATTAAATCAATATTTACCTCTTACTATACATACAACCTATTACACATTTACAATACAACAAACACAGATTAAAATTAATCATCTTAAATTAATTAGAATGAATTATAAACCAGAAGTTTTATCTTTAATAGAAAACTTCAAATTAAAATATATGACAGTATTACAAGAAGTATTTTCTGACAATCCTCTATTATTATTCAACAGAAGTTCACATTTTTGTAAATTAACTATTTTAGACAAAACAAGATCATAGGGGTAAAACCTTTAGTATATTTTGCCCAAGATACAGAAGAATTCAAAAAATAACTAACAGAATTAAAAAAATTAGGACTTAAAGAAAATTCTTCTGGACCTCATTCTTTTCATGCTTTCATAGTAAGAAATCATGCTGAAGAAAAACGAGGAAAAGCTCGAATGGTTATCAATTATAAAAAACTTAATGATAATCTAAAATTTGACGGATTTTATATTCCAAGCATTGAAAGTATTTTGAAAAACATTAGCGAAGCAAAATGGTTTAGTAAATTTGACGCTAAATCTGGATTTTGATAAATTAAAATAAAAGATAACACTTCAAAAGAATTAACAGCATTCTCAATACTATTTGAACTTTTACAATAGATAGTAATGCCTTTTGGATTAAAAAATGCACCTCAAATATTTCAGCAATGAATGAATTCTATTTTTTTCATCTTATAATCAATTTAGACTTGTATATATTGATGATATACTTATTTTTTTTACTACATATGAACAACATCTTGAACATTTAGAAATAACAAAAAATTTATTTATACAACATGATATTATTCTAGGCAAAAATAAAATAGAATTATGCAAACAAATAATAGAATATTTAGGAAAAATTATAGATCATGGAAAAATAACATTACAAGAACACATAATAATCAAAATTAAAAAATTCCTTGATACTTTCGACACTATAAAACAACTACAAAGTTTTTTAGGTATATTAAATTATGACAGAAAATATATTACTAAACTAAGTCAATATACTAAACATTTACAGGAAAAACTAAACACAATCAATCGACAATATAAAAAAGAAATTGAAAAATAATATCAAGATGGGAAACTGATAAAATAAAATTACAATTAAATGAAACTTAAAAAATAAGAAATTAAATATCTTAAAACGATCATTACTAAAATACCAAAAACTATAATACCTATAAAAGATGATTAATTAATACTCTATACAGACGCTAGCAACTATTTTTGGGCTGACGTACTAGTTACAAACTAAAAAGAAAATGTTGGATATACTTCCGGCAAATTCACAAAACCCAAAATACACTATTCAACATATGAAAAGAAATTTATAGCAATTTTAAAACCTGTCACAAATTTTAAATTCTGGTTATTACCAAAAATATTTTAAATTATAACCGATAATAAAGGATTACATCATTACATAAAAAATAAAAAATATGACAATAATAGTCGAAGAATTCGATGGCTTTTACAATTAGATGAATATAATTATACTATTTCTTTTAATCCTGAATTTAACATTTTAGCAGATTTTCTCTCTTGGGAAAATATTTAGACAGAATTCTTTATAATTGCAAACATCAAACATCATTATGAATATTCCCTGAAAAAGTAAATTGCTAAACTTTAATATTCCTCCGCAGAGGACATATAATATCTCTTCCCCCAAAATATATAAAAGAGAAATATCCTTCAAAGACGGAATCATTACTATAGACTTTCTTGACAAATATAATCAGTAAATTATATCTTCGCTAGTGGGAAGCACTAACAATTATAAATCCGATATTTCCATGTCTACTAAGACATAATATAATTAATAACCTCTGGAAAATAATTGGAGGATTACAATATAATTCTTAAATGATATATAATTTTCGTGAAATAATATCTTATATATATTATATGAACATTCTCTTCATACTATTACCAATAAACTTCATAATGAAGAA
The DNA here is from genome assembly GCA_002786265.1 of Apostasia shenzhenica. Lineage (NCBI taxonomy): Eukaryota > Viridiplantae > Streptophyta > Magnoliopsida > Asparagales > Orchidaceae > Apostasia > Apostasia shenzhenica. The sequence goes on from KZ452015.1 coordinate 3,500,672, forward strand.
TAATTCTCTCAGCATCTTCTTCAGAAATGCGAAAAATTTTATCCTGAATAATATAGTGACTTATATCATATATTAGAAGTCATATATAAATATAAAATATCAATTCTCCCTATATGGAAAAAGCAAAAAAAAAAAAGGAATGTCTACGAAAGGTCATGACATTATTACCAAAGGATTTACAAACTCGGATATTAGATAATATATATGAAGATCGAGTTTTACTATACTTGTTAAAAGAAGCATTAACCAGTCTACCCGATGGATGTCAACAAATGTTTATAGCATTCACACCACATATGGAACGCCCAATAGAACTGGGCATAGTCCGGAAACTCATCATCGACACATATAATTATGAAGAATGGAGTGGATTTCCACAGATTCTCAAGACAATTATATCCACCACTGAACCCTTCGATCGAATATTAGAGTTCGAAATCATTTCAATATTTGTTGAACTAGATCAATATTTAGTTTATCCAGCTTATCAGGTATGACGCCTAACCAGACAAAGAACTCGAGGACAACCAGTCATGAAAGAATTTTTTGATTATTCATAGGATTATGAGCAGAAACAAAATTTATCAGAATTATTGACAGTTTATCAAGAAAGGCACAATTATAAATTCCAGAGCAACAGAAGAATCATGGTTTATGATGAAAAAAATTTGACTGAAATTGATACTGACAATAATGATCTAGACTTCTAGTGGGGACCGCAAACGAAAAAATTACTTGCAGATATACACGTTGGATTTTCTTTTACTCCTGATCATATTTCATTACAGTCTGACTAAACAAAGACCTCTTTGCAATTATACCTGCAATAATAGCGAGAATCTTCTGCAATAATATCAAGCATCCTCTGCTTTATACTTATGGACACCACGCTATCAGGCATCGCTGTCAGGCATATTCAGCTTTATATTTGTGGACAAGATAATAACAATAATTGAGGCAGCTTCTTTACGTATGCCTATAAAAACGGAGAACCTCCGGCATGTGGAGGCATCGAAGACGAATATCAATAACTCTCCCTCCTCTCACATCTCTTGTGACTCTCCCTCCTTTCACATCCCTTGTACTACCTCCCTCAACTGGTATCAGATCCTCAGAGCTTGTAGCTTGTATTAAAAACTTAGTAAGTTGTTTATCTTTCTTTTATATGGCTATTATAATAATTGCTTAAATTTTGCCTATTTTTTGATCTGGTTGATGATTTTGCATCAAAAAACTTTAAGTTCATGCTTTAGAACTAAAGTCTGAATTTGGTTTGTTAAAACTTATACGTTCTTCCGTAATTGTGCCTACAAACCTCCTTAAGACTATCTGTGCCGATTCATGGAGCGTATATATGTGACAATCCTGAAAAGGTGGGGTAAGAACACCGGTTTTAGATACCAAAAAATCAAATTCTTTCAGACCATTAACTCATAAAGATATTTATAATCTTTAGATCTAAGTCTTCACCATGAACAAAAAATAATCATAAAAATAATGTCTGAACTCACTACAAATATTATCGAAAAAACAGAAAACTTTCCTTCAAATATTATAGAAGTAAAGACTTAGTATTTAAAAGAATTAAGTGGGATAAATTTAATAAATAATTTTAAAATAATAATAGAAATGTTTAATGAAGTATATGATAATATATCTATTCAAAATCAAACTAATTTAATTGAAATAAAAGAAGATCTAAAAACTATAGAGACTATAATTAAAAAACCAAATAAAACTAAAGAAAAATTTGATGATAATACTGAAAAAAATTATCATTGGATGAATGTACCATTAAATAAAAATAATTAACTCAAATTTACAATAAAGTTGAATATATAAATGTATTAGAAGATTTTGAAAACTTCAATGACTATTATAACTTATTCTTAATTAATAATCAAATTTTAGAAGAAAAAATTAATAATTATATGAATGAACCATCTACAGATAAACTTATAGATATACAAAACATATATAAAGATAAAGAGAAATTATTTCATTTATATAATTATACATCTGAATATGAAATATATTCAAATACAGATAATAATAGTGAAAATGAAAATAATCAAATAACTGAAAAAATTTATATGAAAGTTGGTGAACCCAGCGGACGAAAACGATCACATAGAGCACCATATCATAATTCACCATATCAATATTTTAATGAATATACTGATCAACATTATCAACCTAAGGAAGAAGATCCATTTAATGATATATACACAAATAAAAAAAAACTATTTTCAAAATAAATCTCATCCAAAAAATGATCCCTATATCTTTAATATAGATAAAATTTTTATATTAGAATGAAAGCAATATATATCACAATGGATACAATTAGTTAGAGGATTAAAAAATATCTATGCTTATATGATAACACAATAATTATTAGAAATGATAACTTCTAAATTTACTAAATCTGCATCTATGGTTCTCAAATCTCTTGAAATTTTTCTTCAATTTAAAAAAATAAAAGAAAAAAGAAATAAAGATGAAGCTATCATCCTTTTAGGAAAATTCTTATTAGAATTTTTCGCAGGCGGCTCATTAGACAATACTGAAGATATCGAACGAATAGAAATAATCTTATCACGAATGCAAATTGGTAATATATGTTTTATTGAAGAATTCTCTCAAAAATACATGGAATATATTTGGAAATTACCTATTTTTCAATATGATCATTGAGCTCAAATTTATTTTAATAAATTATCAACACCATGGGATGAAAAATGTAAACGCAAATATACTATATTTATTAATAAAATTTTAACAGAGGATATTGAAAATTTAAAATTTGATATATTAGCTTTACGTGTTAAATGTGCTATAAATTTATTTATAGAATATTGTCGCAAGCAAAAACTATGAAAATCCTTCTCTAAAGACAAATATAAAGTCAAACATAGACAATGTTGTATTAATATTTTACCAACTTATATATTTGGAATCCTTCCATCACGCAACAAGCATGATGGACATAAACGACATAAAAAACCTAACTACAAATTATGTAAACCTAAACGTCATCCTTCTTAACTAAGCAACCATGGCGCAAACACTTCTATAAACGTTTCATATACGATATAAACCACAACAACTTAAAAAATATAATAAATATTTCAAACGAAAATCAAACTTTTCTAAAAAATCTTGTAAATGTTTCGAATGTGGCGAGGAATGCCATTATGCTAATAAGTGTAAAAAAGATATTAAAATCTTAGAAGAAACACAACTTCAAATAGTAACAAATTATTATGATATTATCCAAGGAAATGATTTGAAAACCTTATCAGATATTGATTATGAAATTTCATCAATCGATGATATAGATAATTTAAATATCAATAGTGAATTTGAAAATGAGACATATACCTCAGAATCATACTCAAACTCGGATTCTAATAAATCACCAAATTCACATTCTAATGATGATATAAATTATATATTTATGTTGCATGAAGAAATTGATAATGATGAAGAGAATATAGAAAAACTAGTGAATACATCATCTGAAAGTCACAATGAACAATTTATTTTTGATAATAATTTATATCAAAAAATAATTAAATTAAAAAATAACACTAAAGAAAAAGATATATATAAAGAAAAATTTCGTCTACAATTAACAAAAAAATTAGTACATTTTATAGAATATTTTGAAGGCAACACTAATAGTTCTGAAGAACCAACAGCAATAACTAAATTACAAATAATAACAAAAAATAAGATTAAGAAAATATTAAATAAAGTAAAAAATGTGAACCGAATTAAATACCTTCATTTGGGTTGTATCCAAATTACCATAAAAGCTAATTTTCGAGCAGAATTAGATTCTCCTATAACTTTAATTATTTTTGATAACAGACTAATAACAACAGAACAATCCCTAATGGGAATAATACAATCAAATTTATTATATCAAGTAATAAATTTCAAAATATTTTCTAATTTTTTAATCAATTTAAAAGATAAAATTTAGATAAAAGTTTAATGATATTTCATAAACTAGAAAATATACCCATGTTAAAGGGAAGTAAACCCTTAACTTTTACTTGGAGATTACTATGACATTTTTTCGAAACAAATAACGTAGAAATAAAACTAATAACTTCTGATATTAGACTAGATGATTTGCATAATTAATACTCAGAAATAATATATCCAAAATAATTAACCAACAAAGATATACAATTACCATTAGAATGGAACATAAATATAGAAGAAATAAAAAACATTAATCAATTGAAAAACCTCCTACAAAATAATTACATATAAATGAAGGAAGATTATCCATTGGATACAATAAATAACTCGACAATATAAATATATTAAAAAGATTATAAATAAAAGATCTAAATCAAAAAGACTTTAATTGTACCCCTAGCACCAATTTAGACTTAAGCATAATATAAGTCTTAATTAGTTTTAAAGAAAAAATTATTACATTAAAAGCTTTAATAGACACAGAAGCTTCTTTATCACATATAAAATCTGAATTAATTGAAAATAATATATCTAAAGCAGAAAAGAAACGATATTATACCTTTGATAAAATAATACATGAACTTAAATACAAAGCTAACATAGATAATTTAATGATTGTAGATATATTCAATGAATTACATATATTAAAATTTGATATAATTTATAGTGATGAAAAAAGTACATTTGATATGTTAATCGGTCAAGATATCTTAAAAAAATATTACCCATTGCAGCTTAATCATGAAACAATACAGTTAAAAATTCAAGAAAAAATGATAAGTATTAAAAGATTAGGTGAATACAATTTACATACTATAAACGTCTTAACTGACCAAAATAATAAAATATCTTTCAATAAAATAAAATACAATGCAAAATATTCTAAAGAAATATAAATAAGATATGAATTCTATTCATTTGAAGATATTTTAATACAACCCAATACGTCTTCAAAAGTCTGAACAGGTATAAGTGTCAAAATAGATATGAGATATTATGGATTAATTAAAGAAAAAAATAGTTGGGTATTTAATAATGATATGACCATAACAGAACGAAAGCAATATATATCACGATATTTAATAGAAGTGTTTGCGCCATGGAAACATTTATACGCTTTATTGAAGAATTCTCTCAAAAATACATGGAATATGTTTGGAATTACATGTTTCTCAATATGATCATTGAGCTTAAATTTATTATATTTTTTAAGTTGTTGTGATTTATATCGTATATGAAAACATTTATAGAAGTGTTTGCGCCATGGTTGCTTAGTATAAGAAGGATGACGTTTAGGTTTATGTATTTTGTAGTTAGGTTTTTTACGTCGTTTATGTCCACCATGCTTGCTGCGTGATGGAAGGATTCCAAATTTATAGGTTGGTAAAATATTAATACAATATTATTTATGTTTGGCTTTATATTTGTCTTTAGAGAAGGATTTTCATAGTTTTTGCTCGCGATAATATTCTATAAATAAATTCATAGCACATTTAACACATAAAGCTAATGTATCAAATTTTAAATATGTAATATTCTCTGTTAAGGCTTTATTAATAAATGTAGTATATTCGCTTTTATATTTTTCATCCCATGGTGTTGGTAATTTATTAAAATAAATTTGAGCCCAATGATCATATTGGAAAACATGTAATTTCCAAATATATTTCATATATTTTTGAGAGAATTCTTCAATAAAACATATATTATCAATTTGCATTCGTGATAGGATTATTTCTATCCTTTCGATATCTTCAGTATTATCTAATGAGCCGCCTGTGAAAAATTCTAATAAGAATTTTCCTAGAAGAACGATAGCTTCATCTTTATTTCTGAAAAATAAATTAATTACCTTATATTATAAATTATAGCAAGAATAAATAAAATTTAAATTTACTACTTTAAGTATTAAATATAATATAATTGCTAGAATCACCTTCCTTCTGAAAAGTTTAGTTAAACAAAACAATTTAAAAAGTTGAAAATGATGGCAATTTTGTTTTTAAATTTCCATTCTCTTCCCAGCGCCAGAAGGAAGAGGAAAAAATATAAATTAATTCATCTCAATAATTAAGAATTGTACGCATAGCATTATTTATTCTTAGGCCTCACTTGATTAGATATAATTTTGACAAATTTTATATTCTTTTTAAAAAATATATATTTTAATATTATAATGTGAGATTAAATTAAATTATTATTTAGAATTGTACATAATATATAGTAAAAGTTTTTATTAAAATATATATAAGATATGAAAAAATATTAATTTTTAAGGTTGAAATTTAATTAGAATATGAAATAAATATAAAAATATTGATGAATATATTTTTATAAGTATTTAAAGGGCTTTTATGCTCGACCTCACAAGGCTTTATACGAGACTTTGAGTAAATAGTCTTGCATGCTCATTGTTCTCAGAATATATATATATATAGTTTATCTTTAGAAGACTGAGCACTATAATTTTTCTATTTTATTTAAAAATTATGGTAGAAATATGATTCTAATCGAGACCCCTACGATTTGTTTTATGCATGGATTCGATGTTGTATTGCATCGTACAAGTGGCATCAAAGTCAGCAATACTCTGGGGCTTGGACCCGTCGAGGCATGACTAATATTAGATACATTGTTACCAAATCTTGTATATGATGATTGATCATATTGAGTTCGATGATTCGACTGGTTTATCTAATGGATTTCTAAATCTCGATCTCAACAAATGACACTCAATGATATAATATCGGGGCACGATGTCACTCTTTGCAACAAAGCATTAGGGCCAACTGTAACCTAATGGGATTCAGTTGAAAGCTAATCAGCACGTCAGCATTTTGCTTTGTCTTATATTCGATCACAATGACATCACCTCCCATTATAGCCGTCAATTTAGCTAACAGAAGGGCACCTCTAGGTCACCGATTTCTAACTACTTGTTTGTTGATTATCTAAGTATGATCGTTACTAGTTTAGTACAACATTTTGCTTGACATAATCCCCTCCTCTGTTAGAAATGTTGAGTTTAACATTTAAGAAATATAATAAGTGAATTGGTTATGTTGGTTCCCCCCTTGTGGTAATATTGTGATTTTGATGTTTAGCAATATGTTTAAGTTAATTTATACTAACAAAATTATTTAGTGTTCTTAATCTCAGGTTTATTAAAGTTGCATCTCAATTGTATCTATGTTTACTAAAATTGAGATCTAATCAAGTTGGAGAGAAATGTTAAAGCATTAAAAATTAAGTGAAGTAAATTTTATTATTGTACTTTTTATTTTATTTGAAAGTAAAATTATTATAAGGTTGATTTTGATTGCTAGAGTAGTCTGAATATGAATTTGAGCAATTAGAATTTCTGCGAGTTAATTAGATAATCTTAAAAATTTGTTAAAAGTTAAAATTCTCCTAATTATGTGGCCTGGTAGTGGTGAGATTGTTCTAGATATTTTCTTTTGGTTGTGATAGCTCCAGGATAGCTTTGGGCTCAGTAGTGAGGGTCAGTAGCGACCCTCAACAGAAATTTTGGTTATCTTGAGGGATTTTTTCAGGTTGACTTGGAGGTGACCTCAGTAGTGAGGTCAACCTCTTGGAATTAATCGTTGGCCTATTTTTATCCTCCAACGGTTAGCTGGGGGTCAACCTCCAGCTCATTTTTCTAGCTGTTGGAGCTCTTATTATATAAGGACATAGGAGTTGTTGGGGCATTCTTCTTGGCTCATAAAATTCTTTAATTGCTCCCAACATTCACCTTCACTCTCCACCATCGTAAAAGTTGATAAAAACATTCATGTCGAGTTTCAATCAAGCTTCAAGGCGATCTAGGTGAATTTGGACTAAAGTGCTCAAACTCGTCGTCCACTCTTCTTCTAGCTATCAAGATTCAATCATAAGAAGGAAGAGTGAGTGTTTTTTTTCTTATTGAAATATTTTAGTTATTTTTTCTGTCTTTATTTTGTGTGTGAAGAGGGCCTCCAAATAAGGGTTGGAGGAGGTGAGTGAGTGAGCCCTCACTTAAGAGTGAGGAGGGCTTCTAGTGAGTGGATAAAGGAGAATTTGTATGGGCTTCTCTGCTTAAACCAAAGGGTGTATTATAGTGATATCTTTCCGATCAGAGTTGGGTAGATTAGACTCGTATTTAAGCCAAACCACGTTATATCGTGTGTTCTTTGTGGATATGATATTTTTCTTCTTGTCTACACTTATATTTGCTTCTACTTGTATTTTGCATTAACTGTTATATCTAGTAAATTAAGTTAAATTTAAAAATTTTAATTACGTCTATTCACCTTCATTCTAAACGTCATACTTGATCCTACAGATTATATTTTTTCTATTAGCTTAAGCTTTGAGATAGTTAACAACACTAAAGATCTTAAGACCAAACGCATTTTTAGAATGATAATTTTTTCACGTTTCACAATGATATCTAACCACGTGTAATTCTTCCAATTAACATCATAATTAAAATAAGTAATTAACTCTAAAATATAACATTAAACACTGAATTTAATGTTAAGCATGAGAATCTATAAAAAAATTTATTCATAAAATAATGGGAAACATTTTGGCCGCATGCTGATTTTAAAATTTGTGAATAATTTTTAATTGTTTTATTTCGTATTTTAACAAATAATTCGTAAAACTACATTAAAATCGTGAACTAAAAAAGAGAGGGCAGCGAAGAACTCCTTGGCGACAGGGATATGTCGGGAGGCATTGCGCGCGGTCGTCTGGCAGAGGAGCGCAAGGCATGGCGCAGGAATCATCCTCACGTCCGTAATCCCCCCCCCCTTTCTCTCCCTTTCTCTCTGTGTGCTTTCTTGATGATGTTGATTTTGCTTCTTCATTCCTGACTAGGGTTTCGTGGCGAAGCCGGAAACACTTTCCGATGGCTCCGTCAATCTCATGGCGTGGCACTGCACCATCCCCGGCAAGCAAGGGGTATGCGGCCGGTTCTTCGTTCGTAAACCTCCTGTCATCTCTTGGATTTGTAATGCCTGGTGAATGTTCAGGTTGATGTTGGTTGTTTGTATGGAGATTGGAAGGCCAAATGTTTTGCTTTCAATTTCTGTGTTCTGTGGGGTTTTAACTTGCGTAGGGTCTTTAAGTATCTAGTTTATTGTTGTGGGGACTGGGCAAAGATGAGCATTTGCTGGTGTTCATGCGTGATTTGATTTACTGATTGAAATAGAACGTTGTAGCAGCTGAATAGAGAGAGTTGAACAGAGTAGTGGAGTGAATGGCGTGCTTATGTCATTGAACAGAGCTTTTATAATCCGAGGTATGTGTACGGGATGCAGACCTAGATTATCCAGAAGATGAGGCAAATCCAAATATTCCAAAGAAGGAATTTAGTTATTTTTTTAATACAGGAGGACGATAATTTATTCAAAAATAAAATATTTAATATTTATCTTTACTATAATCTAAATGTATGAGAACTTTTATCAAAAAAAAAAAGTCCGAGAACTTAGGAGGTTTGTTATTATCTTCTAGGTCATTTCCCTTTGTTCTATTGGCCTTTACTTTCTCTAGCTAGTTGTGGGGTTAGAACTGTACAAATAAGTTCCATATCATAATAATGAGCAAATGTTCATGAATAACAAATTAACTTTTGGTCTTCTCCCATTCTTTTTGTCCTCTCTCCTTTTTTCTGTATTATTTCTTCTAGCCTTTGCCCCTCTTCCCATTTTATATGTTCTACATCAACTTGGTATTTGAGATATCTTGTTTTGCATTAGTTTGATATCAATGCAATCTTATTATTCTACTTCACTTTGGTATGAGATCTTCACTTCAGAGCATCTACTTCCTTAGAGTTTTAGCTTCCACAGGGCTTTCACAAATCGTAGAGATTGTTCTGAGCTTCAGTTTTTCATTTGAAATTCCCTCCTCTGCAGCAATAGTAATGAGTGTCGTTCCGCTAAGCATCAAGTTACAATAGTCCGTGCATCTTATTTGGTTTCTCCTGCACCATTATAATCAGAATCACATATTCTGCAGGTCAGCTGACTCTCACGCGAAAGCCTCGTTGTTGCCTAACAATCAGTGCTTTGCCATCATAGTTTCTCCTTGTTATTCCACATGCTCATTCCACCACGCTTTAGCACACCTACACTGTTGATTCATCATTGTTCCGAAGGCGATAAGAATCGCTGAAGTTGCATGAAGTTTTAATGATCTTCTTGCAGTTCACGCTTGCCATTTGGTGCAAATAGAGGCGACACTCAACTTGTTTTGGAATGCCGCAAATCCTTCTAATTCAAACATCCGTCTCACAGGTGTCTACCTCCATTGGCTGTCAATACGTGTGAGCATGTCTAGCAGCTTGCGTTTTGGCTCATCCAGCATTGTCATTTGGCTTATAAAGTTTCAGTGTCATCCTGCACTACTTTGCTTCACCTATTCTAAGCTCTTATGCATATAATAGAATTGTTTGCCTTCTTCCATGCACAAGCCAACTTACGAAAGTTATCTATTCATGTACATGCTAGACTTTAGGTTCAACTTGAATCAAATCAAAATGCAGTTTGGTTCAATTTCGATCCAAATGGTTTTAAAACAACTTATTTTGATTCAATCAGATTAAGACTTTGAGTTTAAACTTAATTTGTATAACTCATATTGTGTTATTTGGTAATTTTATTTACATTAAAATTTAGAAATTTATTTATTTGATTAGTTAATTTAATATTTTGTTTAAATCCAAAATTAAATTTTATGAATTTATCAAAAAGTTCCTTATAAACCTTATCATGATCAAGTTCATTACTTGTTCCAGCAATTTTTTGTTATATATTGTTATAGTTTTTCAATGTGTTATAAATTTCAAGCTTCTGCATATTAGTTTGTTACATTGAAGCTACAACCACAACATACATTAACAATCAACTTTGCCTATGGTTGAAATGAGATGAAACTCCACAAGAGACATTTCAACCTCCTTATAATGACATTGATGTTACAAGAAATGGAAATTCTAAAATGCACAAAGTTTGGAAAAATGAGAAGAAAGCTTTTATTAAAGATGATCCAACCACTTTTAGACCAATTTCTAAATCTTTATGTGACTTCAACATAGTCTAAGAAGATATGCAATATTTAGCGATGATTGTTTGGAAAGGTTAATCACATGATCCGATAAGTAAAATCAAATCGCATTATTGTTGAGAAATATAATTATTGTGAAGCAAGGCAGACAAGTAATGAAATTCCTATAAAAGAATTTACATGTTTGTTTAAGGTTATCGCTACTGATTGCAACCCATTGAACAAGGTACAGAAATATGTTAGGGTCACTTGAGAATTCTACCTTAAACCCTAAGCATAATATTGAGAACTCAGAGAAATTTTATAACACTGTTTATAACAATGTTTGCTTTTATTTTTATTGAGAATTGTGATCTTGCATATTCAAATCCTATATATTTTGTGGATGATGAGATGAAAAAGAAGGTTTGGATGATAATGATGAGGAGGTTGAAAAAGAGATAATTACTTAATAATAGAATTGTTGATGATGAAAACAGACTCCAATGGGGATTTGCATGAATTCAACTTGACTAGGCATAGTTGACACTTTTTCAATGCAAGTAAACATAATGGAGTTATTTTCTCCTTTAAACTTCTCTCAAAAGGAGCTTATGATTATATTTTCAGACAAGGAAAAGTCCTTGTTGCTAAAGGAATAATGCTTAACATGTTTGTTTTTGTTCTTGACGTATTTTGATATGAAATGTTATACAAATGAAATTCTTAATTTGATATGGTGGTTTTAACTATTCAAGACTGCAAAATTTCTATCGAGACTATTTGAAACAATTGCCTCATTTATTCTATTCAGATTTATTTAATTCCTTCACATCATTCATAAATTTGGGATTAAGACAAATTTATTTAATAATATTATCATTTTAATTATAGAGAATTTGAGCCCTTTGTTTTGCCAGCTTTTGCTCCTTCAGGAACTTTTACAATGAAGAATGAGTTTAGTGATGATTGGGCTAGAAATGATTACATATCAACCTTTGATTCTACATCTCCTTCAATTGTGCTTATATGCTTACTTTACTGTTGAGGATTATTTTATTTTTATTTTTTGAAAATTATCCTAGGCCTTTAGATTACAATGAAGAACATACACAAAATATACATCAAGTCGCATTCTCGTTAAGGATATTGTAAAAATCTATGAGAATGAACATACGTCTTTCTCAATGAAAGTCTTCTAATGTAGCAACCTGTGCCAAGTGATTGGTCGCACTGTCTACATTTTGTTGTGTGTGAGAGTTTACAAAAACAAAACGAAGCAAGAATTTCTATAATTTGCTCCAATAGTAAGTCTCTGATGTTTCCTTGGCTGGCTTGAGGTGATTGTATTTTGTTGCTCCATTTGAGTAGGATGATCAATTTCTTAGTAATGGATTGTTTGTTTTTCTTCGGTGTTCGACCAGAGGAAATAGATGGTTTGATTGATGTCGAGGCTACTGTGTGGGAGGGGTTAGATGGTCTGTTGTGGCAAACTAGATCATCTTTTTATCATCCAGCCTAAGGGATTGGACGCGCTTCAATTTACGGCTTCCTATTGATTAACCAATGGGCTTGGTTCTTTTTTTGCTGAATAAGCTGTAGGATCTCCATGGAGTAACTCTTTAGACAAACTCCACGCATATCTTGCTACAGTTGCCATGGGCACACAACCCTTCAAGTGCTGCCTACTTATTTGCAATAAGAACAACAATTGATGAGTCATGTGCAGTCTCCTTTGATGAAAGTTGTTGTGTGGTCTCTAATAACAAAGGTCACACCAACAATTTTACCACCTTGCATTGAGCCATCAAAGTTTACTTTAGGCTAATTGGGAGGTGGGAGAACCCATTTGTCTTTTGTCGAGATTCATGGTCCCAAGGGGGAGACTTGGATCCATTGGCTCCCGTAATGGTTAAGTCGTTAATTGTGATTTCCAACACTATCGTTGCAATAGCTTTGGCTGATGCGACTAATCTTCCATGAAGTTTAGCGTTGCGGGTGTGTTAGTAATAATAAATGGTCGTAGCTTCAAAGTTCTAATTGAAGGCATTCATCCCATTTATTGTAGTTAGTAGTCTTGGCCATCATCTCCTGCTTTATTTGCAACAGAAAGGTTAGCGAAAATAAAAATTACTCTGTTAAAGAGTGCTTCTCACTTCACTATAGAGTCTACAGTTGCTTCCCAAGTGGTAGATGCTCTCTTCCACTTCTCAGCCCTACGGATAGAAATTTGACTCTACTAACTTCCTTTATTACAACCATGGCATGGTAGGAATGACATTCTTACGCAACCTTCACAAAGACTCTTGAATCTTTGACAACCTAGTAATCTTTCAACACAACGCTCTTGAAAGTGTCTTAAGATTATCACTAAATTAGTTTGAATATAGTTTTGCTCTTTCAAAGAGGATTTTGAGGCTATCATTGGTGCAGTAAGAAAGCATATTACCTCTTGGTTGTGAGAAAGCTTTCACTAGCAGGGATAATTACTCCTATAAATGGTATGCTTACATCTATGTCTGTCTATGTCCTGTCACATAATTTATGTGCCATCCAGTATTATTAATGCCATCAAGAAGATCTTTAGAGCCTTTTAATGGAGTGGAGAGGCAGAAGCAAAATCTGTGCATTATGTCTTGTGGAAAGAAGTGTGTAAGCCGAAGAGATGTGGACTTGGGATATACAACTTCAAGAAGTTGAGGAAATTTCTTGTTGCTAAGCATTTATTATTTTGAGGCACGATAAGGTGATTCTTGGGCATGGAAACTAATTTAGAATGGTGATGTAGTCCAAGACAATATTGTATGGCTTTTTAAAGATGGCAGATCGGTTTCCTTTATGGAAGAACCTTGATTATCTACTACCCCCTTTCTTTTTGGCCAACTGGCATCAATTTGGAAATGAATGAGTACCTCAACTTTGTGGGATTAAAGAAAAATAGGAACATATTTGGGGTCGAGTTGGAGATCAAAGTTGATTCCATCTGTAGAGCTCATAGTTTGGAGAAAGACACCTTAGTTTGGGTTGTATCTGAGAAAAGTAAAGTTTCTATTGTATCATTGTACCATAAATAGTTCTAGCAGAACGGTGGTGTATAGATGGGAAATTAGTGTTGGGAGATCTCATATCAATCTAGGATGAAGGCATTGCCTTGGTGAATTTGCAAGAATGTTATTCGTACAATGGCTTGGCTACACTGTAGAGGACTTGTGACCTAGTAAGATAAAGTCTTGGTTGTTGTTGTATATGATATGTCAGGTTATGGCTAACAAGATTAACTTGAACTTGAATAAATTAATGCGCATTTATTATTTATTACACTAGAATTTAAATATTTTATAATGTAAGGTGGTTGGCTATTGTTTGTAAGTTTATTATAGCATCCCTATATTTTCAAAGTTTGTTATTATTTTTAAGTCTTTATTATATATATATATATATAAGCCTCATATCTTTATAATTATAAAATACAAATACGATATAGTGAGTGAGATATGATATTTTAATCTCTTTGCAAATTGTACTATAAAATTACCATTAAAGTAATTTCCATTTTAAAAAATATTCCTTGCCATTCTTGTATCCCCGATATATCCATAGTATATCCAAGCAATTAATTCTTTTTTCAATCAAATATGCCACATAGTATATCCAATATATGTTTGGGTAGTTTCTTTTATATCAACATTTGATATGAGTACAATATGAGTATAATAAACCTTTAAAAGTATTTGTGGTTTATTGCTTTGTAATAAGTAGACTTTGATGATTAAACAAAATTATCTTTTAATCTTCGTCCTTCTCTTTTGACCTTCTCCTCTTTGTTTTAGTCTTCTCTACTTTTTTTGCTTTGTGTTTTACATTATATCAGTTTGGTATCAGGGCTATCTTATTCTACAATGTGTTGAAGAATATGCTATCTTTTGAAGTAGATGTAAAGTTTGAGAATTTTTTTTTATTTTTTTTTTGAAATATGTGTGATGAAAAATAAAGTTATTTATGTTAAAAGTTGTGTATGGTGTGAAATAAAGTTAATTGATATACTAAGAATTGTGTAAAATTGGATATATAGCAATTTTTTTATATTGACTTTGTGTATGATGAAATGTACAATAATAATTATTATTTTTTTATATTTTGAAATTATTGAGGGTCATTGTGGCTATGTCTATGACTAAAATGGCCTCCAACTAAATAAGACTTGTAAGGGAATCCTTGTAGGTGAAGTGAGGAAGACAATAAATAACCTAGTCCTTTGTCTGACCAAGTATCATCTACCTCCCCTGCTATTCGATTCCTATTTATTGTCTTCTCTCTTATCTTGGCTCCTTCATTTGCTCCCAGTGGATGCTATGTTAAAACTAATTATGAATGGGTGTAAATGTGTGGCTAATTTTTTGAGCAGGTTGGTTAACCTGAAGTCAGCTTTGTTATTATCGCCGTTATTGGTGTCCTGTTATTTTTAGGTTTACTTAGGCTGTATGTGAATTTTACATGCTAATGTTTATTGTTGCAAGCTCCTATGATGGAAACCTTTTGGAAATCTATAGATACAAATACAAAGAGTATATTAATGGGTATCATCTTCATCTTGTTAAATTCATTATAGCAAGTCATTAAATGTGCTGAACTTTGGCATGCACATATTGAGAGGAGCTCTTTGTCAGTAGAAGATTGGAATACTGAAATAGGGATCTGAGGATTTCAAGGCAATACTGAACTAGCTCTTTGTCTGTAGAAGCCTTTATTTTCTTTTTTTTTTCAAAATTTAAAAAAAAAAGAGAAATGTTTATCATCAACTTTGATTTGAAATCAATTTCGTGGAAATTTGGGAAAGAATGAGCTATTTGTGATTTGAAGGTTTAGATGCGCATGGATATGTGCATAAACTGATGTCTTTCGCGGATCTGTTCTCACTTGTCACATAACTGGAGGTGCACATTTTATTGGATCAGCCTAATTTGCAATACAGATTGAACAAATACACTACAGGTGTTTTGAAATTCTTTACATATTCAGCTCATAAGGGATTTAATTTTTCTGTTTCTTATTTTTTCTTACTGCTATTCATTGCCTTGTTAATCAACTCCTATACTGATATATGAACTTCAACTAAGCCACTAATCTGAACTGGTTGTCTTTCATTTCTTGACGTACCTTAAGCATAAGGTTGTTGCCTACATGAACCAAGTGTTTATGAGCAAGTACAAGAATAATGGCAATGGATGCATTAATTTGCTCTTTTTTGGGAAATTGTATTGCTCTCAGTGGTCAAAGTTTCATTTGATGTTTCTCCAACTTTGATTGTTGACTATATTTTATCTGTGATACATGCAATTTTATAGTTTAAGTGTATCACGTTTTCTCCAGTGGGTTATAGCACAAAAGCTAATCTTCATAACAAATTCTCGGTTGTCACTAGACATAAGAGAGTGAGAAATGACAATTTTGGTAGTTATAATTCTTGGTCTATTAGATGTCAAGTAATGCAATGTATTAGCATCGGCTTAGCTGTAATGTTAATCTATAAATTGTAGTCATTGTTCTCATTTACTTGAAAATGTTTTTAGTTTAATAAGACATATGTCCTCTTTATACGGATCGTTTATAATATTTTGTTGGCTTGTGTGTTGTAATTGAAGTTTATGGGGGATGCCACTTGTTGACTTGATGGAACCAATATCGATGCAAAAGTTCAACAATAAGCCTAAATGAATTATTTGATACTTCAGAGATTGTAGGCAACTAAAATAAACGAATGTGATTGCTACTAAGATGGAGCAAAGTAATTCTCCTACACATTTTAATTAAATGAGAAACAAGAATTCTTTTAATACACTTTCATCCTGGTAATGCATTTTTACAAAGAAAGATGTTTTTAATGAGCGAACCAGTTGAATGTATTCTTATGCATTTGCAGACAGATTGGGAAGGTGGGTACTTTCCACTTACCCTCCACTTCAGTGAGGACTACCCCAGTAAGCCCCCAAAGTGCCGGTTCCCTCAGGGCTTCTTTCATCCGAATGTGTACCCATCTGGGACTGTGTGCCTATCAATTCTCAATGAGGACAGTGTAAGTTAAAAAAAATGATATTTTCATTTTGAATTTTATTTCACTTTGGTCCTTTAGTCAACAACATGATTTATGTCACAAAATTATTTTTTACTCTTATGAATATATTCATTTTTTATTATCTTCTTCTTCTCCTGTTATCCTTTCTTTATCTTTCCTAAATTTTCCTTTTTCCTTTCCTTTGTATGCTACTTTGGGTAGGCATGCCACTTCAAAGGATAAGATGAGAGTGATGTTTAAAATGGTTTAGATTTAGCCATGTTTATCACTGACTTATAGATTCTCTTGGACATAAATGTGTATTTGATCCCCAATGTTAAAAATATTTTATCCATGTTAATTACTGATCAGAAGATCAGGTCAAGATCACAGACAACAAGGAAGCCTTGAAGAATTACCCTCAAATCCATGGATGAATCCTCGGATATTTCGAGAGATAAAGATTAAACCACGAGACATGTTGTGACAAACAACTTGAGGAAGTGGTTGACACCTTACAAGGGAATTCCTCGTGAAGTCTTAGGAGTATCTTAGGAATACTTTAATACCTTAGATGTCTCAATACAAGGCAAATGATACCTTATAAGACATTGAGGAAGCAAATATAATTCAAGGTAGAGACTCCTTAAAGACTCGTGAAGACGACCTAGTGAACCAGGAAGATGCGATCAACTTGATTTAGCTCAAGATATGTTTAGATGGTATAATGGTTTAGGTGTGACATTTGTGTTGATCCAAAGGAGCTAGTTGCGCGGTGTATGAAGGGATAGCCACCGTTACAAGAAAGTTTATTATGAGAGCGATATTATCATGGTAACTTTTCTTGTAACTAGGGCCATGTATAGGTTTGTCTTACAACTCTTGCTAGTATGTTGTAAGTACCTTTAGAGACATTCAACAAGAATGATATATAATGGTTTGTTCCCCCCTTAAGATGATGTCATCATTTAATGTAGGCTACTATCGCAATGAAAGCAATAACCATGATTCTTCTCTTTGTGATTTACTGGTGATAATCATTGTGACAATCAGGGCATTGACATATGATATTTATTGAATCAGAGTGCTTTGATAAAAAAAAAGAAGAAAAAAAAAACCTAGAGGTTTTAGGGGAAGTGTTTGGCTGATAGATACAATATTTAAGAGAAGCACAACATTTCACCTATAGACAAACGACCAGACAAAGATCGATAACAGAATAAGTGGATATAATGTTTGAGGGAAATATTGATTATTTTGATAGCCCCTCTATCTTTAATAAGTATTAGAGTTTACTATATACAATTACATAAAAGATTTAGAGACTAATATATAATTACGATGGAATCCTCAGCACTCTTCTTGAAGCTGGAGAATATATTTCATATAAGCCCAGCTTGTTACAAATAAAGCTCACTCTTAAGACCTAATGATTTTGTCAATAGGTCAACTAATAAATAATTGAAGCTAACATTTGTCATGATGATCTTTTTGGATTGCACTTTTTCCCTAGCAAATTAGCAATCAATCTCAGTATGCTTTGTCATTTTGAGGAACACTGGGTGTGACTCATTGTCACAATACAATTGCATTGATTTTGACTAAATGAAACCTAACTCCATTATCAACCATTTGAGCATACCAGTTCCGTGCGGCTAGTGCTATTACCATATACTTTACCTTAGCACTGGATCCGGCGACTACATTCTATTTTTTGCTCTTCCATAAGATTACGTTGCCTTTAGGTAGTACATAATAGCCAGAAATAGAATATTTATCAGATGAAGATTTTTTCCGGTCAATGTCTATATAACCTCTTGCACCTTGTTTATAGCTGTCCCTCTTCTCTCTCTTTCGTTTTCCTCCGTAACATGATGTCATCATTTAATCAAGACTACTATTGCAATGAAAGCAATGTTCATGATCCTTTCAATCTTGAGAGATTAATGATAATCACTATGGCTGTTGGGGCATAGATTGATCTTTCGCTGAAGAGGCTCTTATGCGTAAGTTTGATTGTCTCAATCATGATGTCAAAGTGAGAAAAGAGAACATAATTACTTGGTATATATATATATATATATATGAGCTGGACTAGTGCTCATAATGCGTTTCATTTAACTAGAATTAAAAGCAAAAGATAAATCTATGCAGTTAACCCTGACTATTTTGAGATTAAGGTGTTGATGGTATTTATTTGTTTTGTTCTCATTAATTGCATAATGGTTCATGTCATATTTAATCTCTAATATAGGTTCAAACATCTAAACAATCCGAAAGGAAAAATTCGAGTGAAGTAATTCAAAAAACAGAGTAAAATAATTGGATAAAAGTTCTAATTTTCCTTGCAGGGATGGAGACCTGCAATCACAGTGAAGCAAATTCTCGTAGGGATTCAGGATTTGCTGGACCAACCGAACCCTGCTGATCCTGCTCAGACTGATGGATACCAATTGTTCATCCAGGTTTTTTTGTCATTAAAGATATTTTGCTTTAATTTCTGCCAATTATCAATCTTTTTTTCAATTTTTTTAAGATTAATTACTGAAAGGTTTTTATAGTTAACCTCTAATTATATTTTGATCCACATTTTTTACAAATTTTCTGATTGGTTCCTATTTTAAAAACTTTGTAATAATAAAAGTCCCTATAAATTATGATTATTACATAAAAAGTTTAAACTTATGTTTTCGTCAGCATCTAAAGAATATTTTGTTTTAAAATTTAAAAATTTTAATTTTACTCTTCTTTCCTCTATCCTCCCTCTCCCTTTCTCTCTCTTTAACCTTCGGCTCTCTCTCCTCTCTCTCTTCCTTTCCCTTAGAGGTGGGTGGCAATGAGGTGGCGGCAGTGAGTGAAAAGTGATGAAAGAGAATATGTAGTGATATTTTTGAAAATTTGAAGATATATTAAGAGTAAAATTAGAAATCTATTAATAATAACTGCGAAAGGTTCTTGTTTGTAATATTATGTAAACTGTAGAGAGCTATTAGGAAGTTTTTAAAAAATGTGGATCAAAGTATAACTATAGATTAACATTAGGAATTTTTCAGTAAATAAATTTTTTTTCTAATATTGCTGTTATTCTTTTGCTATACTTTTAGGACCCTTTGGAATACAAAAAGAGGGTCCGGCAGCAGGCCAAACAGTTCCCTCCCCTTGTTTAGAACTCTTCTACTCAGAACTTGTCGAACAATAACCCACTTTGTTCTGTGAACTAGACGAGTATTCCTGCACACACTTCTTTTTTGTGTGAAAAGTTTCATATAAAAATTATATATATACACCATAAGCAAATATTTCATTTATATGTTACGTATCATTAACTAAAGTTAGCATAGTAATGTGGTTATTAACTTCATGAGATTAATTGAAATAATGTAGATGATTAATATGTATAATAAGATTTATTTATTTGTTTATTTTGTGGGTATTTTTCATCTGTGTCCTGTAGTTGGATTCTAATTTTAGGTAGGGGGGTGATGATATAAGAGTGCTCTGCCTAAAGAGTGAATCTCATCTTCCAAATTCCTCCTCAATTTATCCATCCCTCTGGATATACTGCATGCCTTGTACTGTTGTCGCCCGAGAACATGCACGACATCGAGCACTACCACACTCGTTTGGCCGACTTATCGTTTACGTAGTTGCCGAGTTGATGGTGTTTATTCGCGTTGTTCTCGCGTAGTCTCACGAAATAATGGATAAGAGAGAGAGATTTAACTAACCTTGGGGGCTGCATAAAAAGATTCTTGAATATATTTTCTTCAAATCAGGATCAAATCTTGGGGACTTGTATGAAATTATTTTTGTTGTCTAAAATGATTAATCAACTAAATGAGAGATCATGTGGCACTCTGGGGATCTGCTAACTGCGATTATGGGCCTAGGATTAGCCCATTTTATGCTTTGGTCTATTAAGCATTTCCTACATTCAAGGAAGGCCTCAGCTCGTTGACGAAAGTAAAACTAGAGCCGTAAATGAATCGAGTTGAACTGAGTAGTGGTCTGTTCAAATTCATTTTCATTTAGGGGGCGTTTGGTTCAATGTTATCTCAATGTTATGTTATGTTATCTTTAGAAATTAATTGTTTGATTTAATGACATCTTTAAATAACATTACAATTAATTATAAAAATGCCATTACATGATGACATCTAGATGTCACTCCAAATTGGGCGACATCTCAAGATAACGTTATCAATTTATTATTATAATGCCAATAACTTCTAACTAAATAAAAATAATTTGGATAGCATTGATATTTTTTAATATCATAACATTGAACCAAACAAATGTCTATTAATGAATAACAATGATATTTAGATAACATGACATCTAAATAACATTGACATTGAGATAACACTGAACCAAACGCCCCCTTAGTAGAATCGAGCTTGAGCTTGTTCGAGCTTGTTTGTGAACATAGAGGCAAGTTGTGGCTTTGGTTCATTTGATTTGTGAACGAGCTCACTAATATATTCAAGTCATAATTGAGCTAACAATTAAGTTTTTATATATCAAAGATATTAATGCATTCAAAATAAGTTTATTATAATTCATGATTTTTGCAAATATGTTAAAATCTCAAAAAGAGCATTAATTGAACTTTAAAAGAGCATTATATTAAATCATATAATCGAGCATATTCATAAATTTTATATGAGTAGAATATTAGTATGTTTAAATTCGTTAATTTATTAATCAAGTTTTTAAAATTATGTTTAAGTTTGTCGGTTAATATTAAAGAATCGAATATGATTTAAGCTTTTGTTGGATTGAACGTCCAGCTGTTCATTGAACAATCGGTTCATTTGCAGCTCTAAGTAGAACTGGAGCTGGCCTATCGTATCAACAGATCTCGATTTAGTTATACCTGACCATTTTATAAATGGACAGAAAACTGAAATATAACCTCTACTCAAAATACTAATTGGGTCATTTAGAACGAATATGAGATAGTTTTTGGGTCAAATCATGAATTGCCACTTCTACTCGCACCTCCATTTACGAGTTCTAATGACCTATTTACTGTATTTGTACATGATTTCTCGTGATTGCTACATGATTTCTCGTATAAATTGTTATGTCACGATTCGAACATTAATCTGCTATCAAAAAAAAATTTCGAACATTAATCTCACTGTTTCATGGAGAGAGATTAGGGAGTAGACTAAGAATGGAAAGAATCGAAGTTCTTGAGTCAAACATCATTGGTCAAATGAGACATAAAGATAATATTAACCTCATTATCTCATGGGGAGAGATTAGGGAGTGGACTACAGGATTAAAAGAATTGAAGTTTTTGAGTTAAACATTATTGATCAAAAGAGACATAAAATGTTATGAGAAGGCTCTGCTTTATATGCACACAGGGGAAATATGAAAAGCAATCAAGGAATACATGGTTTGTAACGGGCGGTCCACGAATAGTCTTACTTGAACAACTCTGTTATCACAATATCTTAGTAGTTGATCAAACTTCATGATCTACATAAGATCAATCACGTCCCAAACTCGAGACAATTTGGCTCCCCTCAACCTAAAATCGCTTAGTTTCTTCTTCTGCCTTCGTCGTAAGGTTTTCATGTAAAAGTTTATTTGTGTGTGCTTGTTTTTTCTTCCTTTTTTCTTGTATTTTACAGTACCAATCTCCAAACCAGTGAGATTCAACAATAATTCATTAACTATATGCCTTTTCTTTCTTAAAGTTCTTTTTCCGTACTTATTCATTATTTTTTAAGCTTGTACCATTCGATATATTGCTATTTTATAGTAGACCTTCAAAATCGATTTCCACCTAAAAATTTTGTGAGCTTTATTTATCTTGTTTTCGCATATTTTCTTCTTGTATTTATAATTTATCTATACTGTCCGATTTGTTTTGACACGATATAAATATTGGTGCCATAATTGGTTATATAGTAGAGGTCACGTTTTCTGTTAAAGGTATAATTATGATAATTTCATTTGGTGTTCCTAAATGTTGACTTCATTAATGGGGAAGTTAAGAATTTAATTTAACAAGATTAAGGGGTCGTTTGGTTCGTTATTATTTTGGTGTTATGTTATGTTCTAAATATTATCTTTTGACTAATAATTTTATAATCTAATAGAAAATTATTTATAGATGTTATTAACCAATTAATTGCTTTCTCTAGATAATATAACATAACATCAAGATAATATTGAACTAAATGTCCTCTAACTCGAATTTATAATTTCTAAAGTTGTAATTTTATCGATATTATAAATTGAGTAGACTTAGAAAAAGTTTGACTTCCGTTATGCATATTGCACTTGTTAAGAGTGATATCAT
This sequence comes from Apostasia shenzhenica, assembly GCA_002786265.1. Lineage (NCBI taxonomy): Eukaryota > Viridiplantae > Streptophyta > Magnoliopsida > Asparagales > Orchidaceae > Apostasia > Apostasia shenzhenica. Next base: position 3,524,074 of record KZ452015.1, read on the forward strand.
TAGCTAAATGAGTGCATAATTTGTATTACCTCATCTTAACACAAATAAATAAATAAATTAATTATTGTATATGTGCTCATGCAGTAAAAGTGTCAAAATCAGCGGAGGAGTTTTTACGTGGAAATCGACCACGTGGAAAATCACAGTGCCAATTTGTCGGACGCTTGAAATTTTTTACTAGAGAGTATAGTGTTTATAAGAAAGTAGACAATAGTTGGCCTACAGTCTTAGAGGGGAGACAAAGGAGGGAGAGAGTTAGATAGGATTTGAGGCCCCCTTTTCTTATTATAATGAGATTTTATAGCTTAAACTTGTCTTAGACTACTCACTTCAAAGGAATGGCTCAGAGCGGTCATTTCAGAGGAATGACTTCTATCTTTGGCTTTACTCTAATGATGACCGCTGACCCAGTGCGTGGCGATCTTACTTGCACAGAATGTACGGACTTTGCAAGTAGGTCATACTTCTTAAAAATGGTATGAGGGCCTTTGTTTTGTACTTGACTGTGTGGGCAATTCGGCATGGGGTGTTCGTCAAAGGCAGTTCGTCGAGGCCTTTCGTCGTCTGTCGTAAAATTCCCGTTAGTCTCTTGTCACGTAAACTTCCACGTGTACGCTCCAAATATGCTGACGCGGATCCATGTACAATAATATATATATGATAAAATTTTAAATGTATTAAATTCTTATATAATAGTGAATCTTCTGTTGATTTTTTTAAAAAAATACTATATAGTCTCAATAACTGATCCATAGATTAACTCATTATAGTTTAAGGTTTTAATATATTAGATTATTAGGTAGATTGATAATTAATCAACTAAATAATTCAGCGTATTAAAGCCTTAAACTATGATGGGTCAATTTATAGATTAGTTATTGGAGACGTGTAGTAAGATTTTTTAATAATTTATTCATCAATACAATATGTTTCACTCCACTTAAAGATTATAATGGCGTGATTTGAACTAGAAGCACCTTGGTGTCTGAGTAAGCTTTTTCTTCACTAGAAGAATAATATGATGTCGAGTTGATTTAATTTCTATAATTTGAGCAACGATAAAATCAAAATTCAAGATGAGTAGCAGCTTAATGATGTTGTATAAGTGTATAACATCGCTATCGTGGAGCCCACGTGAGTTTGTTTCACCAAACTACGCTAGCGAAACTGTGCTGCTAAGTGCAAATATAAAAGTACTTGAGTATAAATATAAATCTGCTAAGTATAAATATAAAAATACTAAGTATAAGTAATTAGTGCTAAGTATTAATTGTATATTATTTTAAAAAAAATAATGACAATATATTTAGAATTTATTGCTAATAAATATTACTAGAAAGTTTATATTTACTAATGTACAACCTATGTTTTATTTTTCACAAATTTCCTTATAATTATTATTATTATAGCTTTCATATCTACTTTATTTGCTATATACAATTTGTATTCAGTATATACAAGCTCATATTTAGCACAATACAGTATTTATTTAGCACTTTATAATTTATATTTAGTTTTTGGAATAATTACCTACATGCCACACAATTTAGTTTTATTTATGTCTTACCCATCCATTCTTAGTTAATTATGCTATGCATACTCAAAACATTACAAAATCTTACATACACACATTTAAGTTAAAACTTAATCAAAATCTATTTAAAAAATATTTTGTTAGTAAATCATTAAAATTATATTTTTACTCTTAATGGTACATATTTTTTCTCTTCCTCAACACCACACTAAAGCGTTGATTTGTCCTAAAATCAATTCACGTCGTGGATGTCTCCTTCCTTTGCCGCTACCTAAACATTAAGATTTTAAGATTTTCACTCAAAATATATTTAAATATCCTTAAAATAATATGATGAACAACCCAGATTTTTTGTAATCTATCTATAATTAGGTTATTGAAAAATTATGATTACTCATTATAATAGAAATAAATTAAAATATGTGTATGTAAGATTTTATAATGTTTTGAGTGTACATAGTGTAATTAACTAAGAATGGATGGATAAGACATAAATAAAATTTAATTGTGTGGTATGTAGGTAATTATCCTTTAATTTTTTTATGATTTTACGTAGTATCACACAATTTATGCTTAACATTCTTATGCTTATATTTAGCGCAACATATTTTGTATTTAATATTTTATGATTATTTATAGCTTATACTTAGCTTTCATTAAAAAAACAATAATGTACTAAATATCATATAATTTATATTTATTACTTTTATTGTCATACTTCGTATTGACCGTTAGAGCCATGGGCCCACAATAGTAACACAGCGCAATTTAGTTGATCGTAAAAATTAGGAGGCAATGCAGATCCCCAAACACCCCACCTCATCTTGTTCATCTTTTTTATAAACTTTTTTTTTATTTACATTTAGCATATATTAAATGTGGAAATAATAATTAAAAAAAAATTTCTCTTCTTTAACTAGGTACAGTACCTATCAGGAGACTTCCCCTTTCATATATTTGATGTGTTGTAATTCTCACTTGAAATGATAAAGATTTCTAAAATATTTATGATTGAAAAAATTACTAACAATATTAAAAAAAATTACAAAAAATATTTTCATAATTTATACCATATTTTCAAATGTTGTCAATAGTCATGAATAAAATAGATATAAGACAAACAAAAATAAAAGACACTACTTCAGTTGTTTAGGCTCTGTTTAATAATAAGAAGAAAAAAAATTTGGTTGAAATTTATAATTATTTTTGAAAAATATGTATAATGTAAAATAAAGTAAGTTGGTTATATTAAAAATTATGTAAAATATGATATACAATTAATTGATTTATTGAGAATTGTGTTGAGTGTGAAATAAAGTGATTGTTTAATGTTAAAATTTATGTAAGATGAGATATAAAATATTTTTTTTATTTTTTTTTAAATAAATTTAAGATTTTAACTATGACTAATTTTAGCCATGATTTTTAGTCAATTGCTAAACAGAGCCTTAGGTTCCTCTATTTTTAACAAAAAAATAATTATAATTTTCAATTAGTGGATCTATCATTACAAAAAATTTATTTCACTTCTCACAAAATTGTCAAAAATCAAACATGAGATTTAGTTGCTAAAAAATTATAATTATTTATATTTGAATGATCTAAATGCTAACCAAATCTTGAATGGATAGACTAATTATATCATTGAAACTTGATTTATAAAATTTAACAGAAGAGATAAATATTATTTTAGTAGAATTACAAACAAATTTTATGCTAAATTGGACAAAATGCAATGATAAAATGAATTCAAAGTCTAAAAAATATGCTAGAAACTAATTTAAAATACGTGAATCTAATTTGGAGAATAGATCTGAAAGTATATGGTTAGCCGTTAGTCAACACATGTGAATTGAAATGAAGCTACACATTTCATTCCCTGTCCGTACATTACCAGAATAAACTAAGTCATTGCCGTCACCGTTGACCATGATAAAGCATAGTACAACAAAAATGAGGGCAAGCCAGAGGCATGGGACATTCCGGCTCCTTCAGTTACACCCTTTCTCTTCCTCTCTTTAACAGCTCTATTGTTTGACTCAGTTATTCGACCCAGCTTCCAGCTGACCAAGGCTTCCAAAGAAGTCTTCACCTCTTGTGCTACTTTTTTTCTTTAAAACCTTTAGTAAGCCCACAGCTTAGTAGACTTCAAATCGTTGAGTTTGGTGCTATGATTTTCCTCCCGGGTACTCACCGTACAAAAATTTCCCTTTTCAATTCCCTCCTTTCTTTTTCTTTCATTCTCGCCCGCGAGATTTGTTAGCCAGTTTTTCTTGTCAATAAACTTCATCTATAAGGTCGAATGATTAGTGTCAAAACCTGGATTGAATATTGGCCAGAAATCAGCTCAGGTATCATTTTGTAAGAGATCAAAAAGAACAATCTATTGATGATTCTGCAAAGAGCCAGCTCCGATAAGTCTGATCAAGGCTTTGATTTTCTCCCTGCAACAAAACAAAAATCTTGAATATTGTTTCATCATTCTGAGTACAAATTGTTTATTATGACCATCGCATTTCGAATTATTTGGCTTATTTCCTTGTTTTACATTGACTATTACAAGATAAAACATACACTGCTAGTGAAAAAAAATACTAATGATATGAAAATATGAGGAGATGGGATGCCTCATAGCTAAGCTATATTAAATCTTAAAAAATTGAGACAACTAAGTCAGAAAATTGAGCATTCCTCTGACAAGGATACCTAAGATGATAAAAACAATAGTTAAGAAAGTAAGAAACCATAGCTAAGCTATAACCTTCAGTACACAAAGATATTCAGCTTCAAAGATATAATAAGATTGAAGCTGAATTTAGTGAGGAATTGAGGTTTGGTCTATACTCTGAATATTCACGTGGATGAACTCTTGTGCTGTCTCAAAAAGCCAGTAAATGAAGCAAAAAGGAAAGTAAATAAAGATCTATGGTAAAAGTAGGAAGGATAGAGGGGCAAATGGATTATGTTGGAAATAGTGTGATACCAAATAGTGAAGATTAGGTGGTTTGGTAGTGCAAATCAGAAGAGATAAAGTAGATGTGAATAAAATAGGTAAAACTTATAAGCCAGAAGTAAACTTTTGTCACATTTTTGCAAATGGAACTAACATAAAAGTAGATTTCTTGCTGCATGCTAAACTAAATACAAGGAAAAGCAAAGAGATCACAGAACTTGCCCCTTATGATTGAAATAAGGATGGAGATCATAATAAAACTGATGTAAGATTATTGTACTCTAAAATAGCAATTAATGCTATAGCCATGTCAACTACAGAAACAACAATTACAGCTTCTCGTTGGAAGAGATGAAGCTTGTAAAATCAGCTCTATGTCAGACTGTTAGTCACTGCCTTGCAAAGAGCTAAAATAGATCAGTGTTCGAAATGACTTTTGGGGAAAACTATTTGATTTTACCTCATGACTAACACAGAAAGGAGCTGCAAGCTTTCGAATTTCAACACAAGCATGGATTTGAAGGTTGCACAGAAAATGGAGAATGATCCAGTTTCCAAAATAATGAGGTATAAAACACGGATAGCTGCACAATCACTCTTTTGAGGCTTCGCAATGAAGAAGGTAAGCCTTGAAGCCTTCAACCAATTGCTTGATGCTGATTTCCTTATTTACATTTATACTCTGCTGAGCAAAGTCGGGAAGGGACCTTAGATATTCTTCATAATGTTCACTCTGGTGAAGCAAAGAATTCAATAGTGAAGAAGTGGACTCTTCAATGAAGCGTTGCTGTTCTTCCATTGTATTGAGAAAATCAACAGCCTTCTTAATCTCTCCCTTCTCAAGTAAACACTTAGCTATTGTATTGAGCATAGTTGCATCTAGAAGGCATCCGGATCTCTGCACTGACCCATACATCTCCTCAAAATCATCCATCAAACCATCACTTATAAGAGAAGCCATCATCACAGTATAAGTATAAGCATTAGGTTTTAAACCTTTAGAAGGAAGTGCATCAAAGAGATCCCTAGCCACTTTCTTCTTGCCAGCTTTGTACAACCCATACATCATGAGATTGAAGGTCTTCACCTCAAGCAAACTATTTTCTGAAAGCATGGTCGAAAAGATTTCCATTGCTTCATCAATACAATGGTTCTTACAAAGCCCTCGAAGAATCACATGATATGTGGCAATATCTGGCTTAACACCAGCAGCTGTCATCTTCTCTCGCAATTTAGTGGCATCACCAATCCTTCCAATTCGATACAACTCTGTTAATGTAACATTGTAGATCATTATGATGTTTCCAAATTCATCCTTGGGTAGCTCATCCAATGCCTTGAAAGCTAAATCAATCTTCTCTTCCCTCACAAACACATTGATCAATATACCATAAGCAACAGCATCGGGTTGTTTCCCCTTCGACACCATGAGATCAAAGATCTCCAATGCTTTGTCATTCTGTCCTTTTCGAGAGTATCCATCCATTATAGTAGTGTATGCTACCACATCAGGCTCCACGCCTCTATCACACATAATGTCAAGCAACTTATGAGCTTCACCAGCCAATCCATCTCTGCAGCAGGAATCGATGATACTGTTAAAGGTGACGACATTCGGAGGAATGCCGGCAGTCTTCATCTCCTCGAAAAGCTCTGCGGCCTGATCTACAGCTCCCTTTCTGCAAAGTGCATCGATGATAGTGTTACAAGTGACAACATTTGGCACAACCCCTTTCTCAGACATTTCCTCAAACAGTTTCACGGCCTTGTCCAAGGAGCTACCTTTACAGTAAGCATCAATCATGACACTGTACGTGAAGACGTTGGGGCAAACGCCTGAAGCTTCCATCTCTTGAAAAAGCTCGGCCGCCTTGTACGTATCACCGTCCTTGCAGAGCGCATCGACTACAGCAGTGTACGCCACCACATCAGGCTTGCAATCGCCGCCAAGAGCCGCCATCCTGCGGAGCAGCTCCAGGGCCTTAGAGGACTTTCCGGCGCCGCTGCTCGAGACACCTTTGATGAGGGTGGTGAAGGTGACGGCATTGGGCGGGCATCCCTCAAGGGGCATTCGGTCGAACACCGTAATGGCTTCCTGGATCCGGCTCTCATGGCACAGACCTTTGATTAAGGAGGTGAAGACCACCGTATTGGGGCTGCAGCCACGCTTTAACATGGCGGCAAAGACGCCGAACCCAAGATCGACGCTCCTCATCTTGCAGCAGCAATCAATCAGGACGCCGAAGGTGTGGCAATTGGGGGAGATGCCGTCGGCGCTGTTCATGGAATTGAACAGCGAGATTGCCACCGGAAATTGCTTCATGCGAGATATGCCGATGAGGATCGTGTTGAAAGAATAGATGGGGGGTTTCGGCTCGGTTTCAAGCAAGCTCTGGAAGAGATCGAGGGCATGGCTGAGTTTTAAAGTATTCGATCGCCCCCATTCTTTGACGGAATCCTTCAACAGAGCTCTGCTTCTCCCTGCTGCCAGATCGCCGAACGCTTTCACCGAAGAAGCCGCCGCAGCGGCGCCGCCGCTCATCCCCAGCCGGGTTAGCTCGGAGAAGGGTTAATGTGAAGATAATCCGAGTTTGACTCGACAAAGACGTTATTCAAGCTTGGCATTAATTTATTATCGAGGCATTTACATACATATCCCTTAATTCATCTTAAATTACATATTAAACCTCTTATTTTTTAATTTTACAACTTCACCCCTAAATTATCCAAAAATAACATATCTAGGCATTTCTCATAATTTTAAATTTTTTTTATTGATTATAATTATTTGAATATTTATTACTAATAATAGGTATATACAAAATATTATGAACATATACAAAATATTATGTATATATAAAATATTATTTTTGGATGATTTAGGGGGTGAAGTTGTAAAATTAAAAAATAAGGGGTTTAATATATAATTCAAGATGAATTAAAGATTATGTATGTAAATCTCTCTTTATTATTTGATTTGAGTTTGAATCATGGTTCAAATTTTTCGAGCTCAAGTTGAATCAACTCAGTTAGAATTCTATTTCGTGTTTGAATCTATATCCCTTTTCAATTGTTACACTATCGTTTAATAAACTATAATTTTTAATAGAACAATTCCTTTTTATCTTCAACCTTTTCAATATCACCTATTTTATTGCTCTACCTTGTATGATGTTGCCCAACGCATTACCAACATTTCAATGTCTGAGTCGGTGACTAATGCCTTTTGGATTGATGTCTATCACCCATCGATGTCGTATGATTTTAAAACTTTTGATGTGTCACCGACAATAAATGAAAACTTTTGATGAATTACTCATAGTTTATGATAAATAATGAATTTATATTTTATTTTGAAGCAACATTCTAGAGAAGGGATATCATTGAATTTTATCGACGAGCGGCTAAGGCAAAACTTATAGCTTAATAAATTGGTTACTAGTAAGATGGAGGTCTAATCCACTTAATTATTTAATGAATTTAAATAATTTGATAATTAGGTTTTAACAATCATTTTATTGATTAATTGTTTAATTTGCATAGCATTTTTTAAATTTTTTTACTCAAAATTGAATGGCATATTTGTAAATTATAATGAGTTAGTTAACTAAACTATAATAAATAGCCATTATTTTACATGAATTCAATCTTTTGATTTATTTTAAAATTTTTATATGTGATACATGTAATTTTTTATATTTATATATTTTTCACATAATCAGAAAAGTGTTCTTGTGAAATACAAGAAAGAAAATTCTATGTAAAATTAAAAAAGCCTTTACATATATTTTACATAAAATTTTAAACATTAAATTTCTATTTAAATATATATTATATTATAATTTAAATTTTAAAAATATTTACATACATAACACTTTATATCACCATATTTACATATCAAATATTTTTTTTTTAAATTACACGTCACACACCTAAAAATTATATTTCACATATTTTTTTATACCATATACACTTTTTCTAAATAATATTTTAAAAAAAGGTATGATATATGTAATTATGATAATATGAAGTGTTATATATGTAATTATTTGTAAGTTTTAATAAGAAAATAATGTATAAATAATATTTAAAATTTGTTATAATACGTAAATAATTGTATTAAAATTAAAATTTAACTGAAAAATGTTTTTTTTTTTCTGCTTTTCATGAATTTCTTCAGCTTTAGCCTTTTTCCCGTTAAATAATGGACGACGGCGCGCGACGGCGCGCGACGGCGCGAAGGACAGAAACGCGTTTCACGATCATGCCTCATCCTTCCCAAATCTGGTTGGCAGCTTCGTTAAAGTACAAGAACCCCCATTGCATCCTTCTCTCTCTCTCTCTCTCTCTCTCTCTCTCTCTCTCTCTCTATCTCTCTGCAAATTGTGCTGTTGAATGGCAGACGGGTTTCCGTATCTCGGCGGCTCCAGGGTCTGACGAGGTGGTGATTGGGCGGACTGTAGGCGTTTCATTGTCCTCCGCCGCGAAGCCCTAGTTCCAAGTGAGGCTTTCAGTGTTCCTCGATCCTCGCTCACCATCTCTTCTTGAACGCCGATTCGCATCTCTTTCCGTATTCCGTTTGATTGCAAGTCTCATAGATGGCATTCTTTGATTGGATTGAGGGACTTCTGGTATTAGGTTTCTGTCCCTAGTGTACGAGAAGTTGTCGATGAGGATTTTTGCCCGATGACTTTATTTTTAGGGTTACGGCCAGCAGTCCTTATCGTTTTTGTTTATTGTTCAGAAGAATATCTCCGATATTTTTGATGGATGGATGTCGTATTATATGTTAGGCAGCTGCAAATTTTCTTTGAAAGAAGGATGTAGGAGTTATGATTACTGAAGAAAGGTTAAGCGGAAGGAGAGTGTAATAGATTTGAGAAGATCAGAAGAGCGTGAAGGAATTATGTCAACAAATGATGTTCTTGCTCTTTCCTTTTTTTGGTTCACAAATGTTTTTTTTTCCTCAACGAATTCGATGGTTGTTGTCTTACCACTTCAGTGAGAATATGTCATCATAGTAAATGTGGTACGAGTGTCCTCATACTTCCGTGTGCTACGTGCAAGTTAATATGTTCTAGTAAATCACATGATTTTCTTTTCTTTTATTTTGGTTTTTTGGCTCACAGCCATGTAGCTGATGTTAGGGAAGCTAGCGATGCTTGTTCTTGAATAGTTTTGCATTACTTCCTCAAAAAGGACTTTTCTAGATTTACCTTCCACTGTCTTAAAGGGAATTATTTGCTGGACGTGTTAAACATTTTTCCTTAGAATATATGTACACTATCCGTCCGGATTAAAGGTTGATTGCTCAATTCTTTTTGTCTTGATTTCCTCAGACAGGTCTTTTACTGGTTCTAAGTGCTGGAATTGTTGATTGAGTCTAAGGATCACACATATGGCTTCATCCAGTTCATGTGCTGTGGAAAATGATGATCTACATTTGAAGGCATTGCATGATGCTTTTGTGTCATTTTTTTCGCTTGAAGATATTGCCCTAGCTTACATAAAGGCAGGACATGATGTTGTCAAAGCTGGAGAGATTTTGTCCAATATCCATGAAAGTCGCATATTTGATCCATCCATTGCTTGTAATAGCGATTTTAGACAACTGGACTCATCAACAAAACGGCATACTGAAAACTCTAGTCTTGTTGACAGGACTTGTAGTGAAAGAAAACCCCAGAGAGTAAGTGCTTCAGTGGGTACTGTTTCTAGTTTCATTGGCAAAACATATTTGAGGCCCGCTTCATCTATGAATGAATCACATAAAACAACCAAACCACCAAAACTTAGTGTGGACGAGCCATCAGCCACTGAATCTGGAAATGAAGTATTATGTTCTGAATCAGTGTTTGAACCAGATGCATTTGGTAAAGTTTCTGAACCAAGATCTTTAACTAGCAAGGATATGGAGGAGTTCCTCTTCTCAATGCTTGGTGATGGTTTTAAGCTCAGTATGGGCAGCATTCGGGAGGTCCTTGGTAAAAACCTCTTAGATAATGCACTTTTCCTCAGATTTATGCCCTGTGTTGCTCATTTTTCTTGTTGGATATATGCTTTGCATTTCCTTTGTTTTCTTTTTAATATTATCAAATTCCTATTTGTGATGCCTTTTAGTGATCTTTGTTCTTGTAAACTGTTCAAAGGTTATAATGTTTTTTCAATTTAAGGTCATGAGATCATTTGAAACTAAACTGGTTTTACTTTGTATACTTGCAGGTAAATGTGGATATAATGTAAAGCAGGTTTGATTACCATCATTTTGATAAGCATTTCAAATATCATTTTCTGGAACTCAATTATTTCTTGTTCCCGCATAAAACTTTTTTACTAAATTTGTGTTTTAACAACTATCTTCCTTTAACTTGCATTTTTGTTGTAAAGAAAACTATCAACAAATCCGTTTAGCTTAAAGTTATGTTTATTTAACTTTTAGCCAACTTGAATTTAGAGTGATTTTTGTGACTACTTACTAAGAATACCTTTATTGGTACATTGACCATGCTTATGAAAGTGTTTCAATGTGCAATGCTTTGCAGCTAACATCAGTAATCTGTTTATCTCTCCATGTGCATTTAACGTAGTGTCGATACTTTCCTAGCAATAACCTGGAATGAAAAATAACCTTATAATTTAGCCTCTCTCTTGGCTATTTTTTTAATGGTCATGACCTAAACAAAATATCAGTCTACTTCCATTGCTGGCATTGCACTGCTGAAAACTGATTTCAACTTCCATGCTGGAAATGTTTTAAACACAATGTAAGTTCCTGCATCATTTAACATGTACACAATGAATTTTTAAAAGAAGAATATGCATATTTTCTGCGCTTGCTAGACCTTTGGTTGTTTGTGTGTGAGAGGAAGATGTTGAAACGAGGAAGGATCATTCTAACCTTTGTCCTAACTTGTCCCTTGCTATGTTTCCAACAGAATTTGTTTTGTTCATAAACAAAAACCTTTTGGAAAAATGAGAAAGGAAAATTAAAGTGGCTATCTGCTGGATGGACTTAAGACTCTTGATTTATGTGAAATTATGATATCACTAGTATTACCATAGATTTAAACTTTTTTCTTTTTTCTTTTATGTCTGTTGAGGGTGGCTTCGAAGAAAGCTTTTGGACAAGACGTACATTTAAGTTTATCATCTTGGATCATTCATGATTTGTTTAATTAATTTCAGGATAAATTGTCATTGGGATCAGCTGTTCTAGAATAAATTTTAATGAAAATAAGATGCTAGAATTTTATTAGAAAGTAGAATCCACGTTTATCCGATCCTAATAAATGCTGATGTTCCTTGTTAAATTACAGAACTCTGTATATGCATATATATCTATAATGTACTTTCGGTAAATTTTACATTTCATCAGCATTTATTATGAAATCAATATATGGTCTTGAGATCTTCTTCAACATTGTAGAGCATGGACGAGCTGTTGTCTTTGTCTGCAGAAGCTGTAAACAATAACAAGGAACATATTCATAATTTGGTATGATGTGCATCAGTTGAGGTTTTATTTGTCCTACTTAAATACCCAATCGTTTATGATAATTCCCTTCCAGTATTGCATTGTAATTTCATTGATATTATCTGGAATATTTATCCCGTAAACTTTCTGGGAGAGATATTTCATATGAAAGGCAATTTTTTTCTAGAATGTTCTTTTTATGTTCTGGATGGTTTTACTATAGATTGAATGCATTCTACTCTGTTAGTTTGAATCGTGTAGATAATTGCAGGAGGAACTTTATTAAGAGTCTCTTGGTTAACTTTACCCCAATCAGTTTGTAACCAGGTGATCAATGTTCTTTTTGAAGAACAACATGCTTTTTTTACGTTATTAGTAGAACAATATTTACAGATTTTGAGAAGGAGAATTTTGTGTTGATAAAGTCAAGATAGATGCTTATTTGCCCTTCTCATCTGGAAAAAAATAGTTATGTAGAGACATAGGATCTGCTGTCTTCCTGCTAAAGGAAGGGATGAAGAAAGTGTTGTAAGTCTTCAAATGAGAATTTCACACTTGCATATCGTTTCGTTTTTACCAATCCCTCAATTGATCATGTTTACATCTGAATGGACAAAAGGAACTATACAGCTTCTTGATTGAGGGTGGACTTTCATAAAGTTTGATATAATGTTTCAGTAAGGAGGCAAGTCAAAAGATGCTATTTCTTCTTTTAATCTTGTGATTTTAATAAGGATTCATCCATGTGTTGTGCATTGAAAAGCTGGCATGTATTCTATCAACTTTTCCATAATTCTACTCCTCGGTTCCCCCCCATTTTCAAAATTTTATTTGCTAATTATTTGTAACATAAGTTGCTTTCCATATGTCTAACTTACTTGGTGCCTAATAATGGCCTAAATTGTTCCGATAGACTCATCATCTCCAAAAGAGAAAAAAATGGACATGAATTTCTATGAAATTATTTTCTCTATTTTGTAGTGTGTATATAAGTTCATTTGGTATTGAACTGTAATTTGTAAGTTGTCTTTGAATCACAATTATGTTTTTTGATTTTTAAGTGCTTGTATCTTGCGCACTTCACAAGTATCCCTTTTAAATCATGAGAAAAGTTGTTTTAATAGCGCTTAAACTGAATGTCTTTTTGAAAGTCTTCTTTTTAAAAGTCAACCCCCCCCCCCAAATGTTTATTCTTAGTATGTTCTGATCTCTTTGTATGTTTTATCAAACAATACAAGGCTAACTGGGCAAATGCGGATTCTTCGTCTCATGAGGAAGAATGTAAAATGCTCCTCCCTGGAAGGTGTGTTGATTTATTTGCTTGAATTATGGAGTTTTAATATGAGTAATTCACATTTTATCTTATTATTTTTACCCCATGAAGATTTGCGACAAAAACCTGTTGCGTGGACAAAGAGAAAACAAATCTTTCTAAGGAGATTTTAGAATCTTTGTTTAGTGTTCCTGATAGATTTGAGGAGGAGCCTAAAGTTAAGCGCTTGGAATGGGGATTAAATCGAACAAGAGTAATAGGGCAAAGGCCTGTAACCAAGCCCTTGGAGGAGTTTGATTTATCTTCCACTCGTAAAATTGAATCGATGCAACCTGACAACGAAAAGGGTAAGAAAATATTTAGTAACCTTTTTATTTGGGCATGTCATCACCCTCACCTTTTGCATACCACTACGGATAGTCTTACAAAATATTTCTCCCTGTTAGTGAATGCATGTTGGTGTTACCTCTAGCTCAGCAAAAATATTTTGAGCAAATAGTACTGGTCAACTCGTTTCCCTTATTGTTCTTCCCATCAAGCAGCTTCTTATTAACTCTATCTCATAGTACCTATGCTTTGTACACTCTCCACTGCATATGCCTATACCGTCCAATCTTAATTAATCTTAAGAAATTATTGATGATATCATATAAAGGTAATGGATGTAAAAGAGCATTTAGACAACCCTCATATCTTGATTTGAGCTAACAGACTTTCTTAGCTAGTAATTAAGGATTCTTATAACAGTTTAAGAAAAAACAATTTTTACTCCATATTGTCGGGAAAGAATCTTAACCATAGTGGCAAGAAGACTCCTGCCGGCTTCATTGGCTGTTTGTTTTGGAATTGAGGCTGTCAGAGTTTTGCAGGATGCAAAGATTTGTAAATTCCCATCTAGTCTCCAATTGGTCGCCTGTCCTTGTAAAAATTAATTGAATCTTTGTTACTAAAGGAACAGGGAATATGGTGAACTTGAGAATTGAACTAAGATATAAACTCAACAGCATTATGAATAAACTTTGTATGTTGAAATGAATAATAGCTATCTTTTCACATGCTTAAATTCTGTGTCTGGACTCATTGATTGAATGGATTATGGATTGGTAAAGGTTCAGGATGATTGGTTTTGCATTGGGACCACTTTACCCTTTTGAACCAATCAATCTTATAGCAATAGAGCATATTGGTGAAAAATAGTTTTGATTTTTTAATTGATTTGACATTCAAAGAACAATTATGTTGACCTCTTTAATTACTACATATGAAGTTTAAATCATTTGTCCATTTTTAGATGATGATGAGAAATACCAAGGACTTCGGAGAGCTGCAAAGCAGCATTGGGCTGCAATGAAGCTATATTATGAATCTGTAAGGAGATGTCTGATGGATATAAAATTACTTTTTAATTTCTATAAGTTATTTTTTATTGACTTATTATTTCCTTATGCTTGCACCTGAGGTGTTTTAACTTTTACAGGCAGTAGATGCTTTTACCATGGGCAATCATACACAAGCAAACTACTGTTTAGAGCAAGTAAGTTTTTTTCTTAGTTGGTCGCATCACTTCTTTAATTTGGTGGGGGGGAGGGGGGAATGACTACTGTCTTATTCTGTGAGGAAAATGGTTGTAAAATCATGAAGATTTAGGACACCTCATTCTAATTTCCAAAAATGTCTCATGTGATAAACCTTTACATTCAGGAAAGAGCTCTTAACATGTAAATTACTTCAATTGTATGATTGTGTTTCATTCACTCAACTATTCTGATATGCTGCTACTTTGTTGTGGCTATTACAATGACAAGTACTGGTTTGGCAATGAATTAATTTATTAACAAATTATTTTAACGTAAGATAAATGATCACAGGATGATGCGGGACAGATGAGTGATGCAGTTTTAGAGATCAACAAAATTATATGTAGCAGAATAGTTGCAAATCAATGCTAAAAATTTCAGAATTCAATTTTACAATGACTGAGAAATCAATTAAGCCCGCAAAACCAATTACTTTCAAAATTTTAAATAAATTAGATCGAAGATAATTGAAATTTTACCAATTCATATTAGGGGGTAATTCGGTTTTCAATAAATCAGAAATGGGGTAACAAGAATATGGGAACTCACAATATTTAACCAACAATAATTAAATTGCACTCAATAATGAAATGTCGTACAGGCGGAATAAGTTCGAGAAAGTCATAAGCGAGCAGAATGATCCAGAGTATACGATTTAACCAGGTTAAAGGTTGCTGAAGTTTGTATCTGAGTTGGATAATCCAGGGATCACGTTGTCGGGCGTGCGAAGCACGGGCACGGGCGCACGCGGCACAGGCACGGGCACGGGCGCACGCGGCACAGGCACGGGCACGAAGGGCACGTGCACGGGCGCGGGCGCGGGCGCGGGCGCGTAGGGGCACGTGCGCGCGCGAGTCGCAAGGGCACAGGCGTTGGGCACGCGAGGCGCTGGCGCAGGCTGCGCGCGGCATGGGCACGCAGGGGTCGTAGAGGCGCTGGCACTCGCTAACGGGGTGGTGCGGTCGTTGGGCTGAACAGTCACAAGTTGGCACCCAGTTGCGACGCGCACTAAACTCGTGGGTGCGGCGTGTAGCATGCAGAACGGTGGCAGGTGGCAGCGAGCCGGAAGGTGCAGGCACGTCAAGTCGAGCGAATGCCAGTGCGTCAGGCAGTGCCAGCGCGACAGGATGGAGTCGGTGGGTGCGCGATGGGCGTAGCCGGCGCGAGGCGTCGTCAGCGATGTGGGTGTGCGGCAACGCGACTGCGTCGGATCGGAATTGGCGAGTTGGACGCAGGAACGCAAACTAGCTGGCGAAGTGGACGAGGATGAGATGAGGTGAATGCTGAGAGGTGCAAGATGAATAGAATCGAGTCCTGAGGGGAGGAGCTGGAGCGGGTGGAGTTTAGGCATTCTCACCCAAGGCCCAAGCCCTTCCCTGTCCAGGATATCGATTCATTCCAGAATCAAATAATCCCAAGAGAAATACAAATTCAGTTCATTCAATATTAGAAAAAATAAGAATAACAGGGAGACGTTTATATAAACCTCCATACAAACTTAATAAAGAAAAATACATAATATGATAATTTTCTTACATAAACGAGAAAATACTCGATAACATGCCTAAAATAACAATCACAGAAATAGAAATATATAATACAGAATAAATGCGGGAAATAAAATCAACCCAAAATGGAATCTCCAATCAATCAGAATGAATGGGAGATTTCCAATCCACCAAGTCAGCAATCCGCAGCATCCATCTTTTCAAATCTGCCGTAATGGTCAATCGATTCAGATCGAAGCAATGTGGCTAAATCTCGGCCGTCGACAGTAAACTCTGTCAGGAATGAATCGACGGTCGATCGTGGTGCCCCCACCACTAGATAACCTTGAAATCCTATGATTTTACTTAAGCTGGCTTTCCTTAATCTGATCCTCACACTGTGTGGCTGGAATTAAAATGTGTGGAAATAAGTTTTGTTAGAGATTTTCTAGGGTTTCTTCTCTCTTTCGTAATAAGGAAACTAAGACTTCTCCCACAAAGTGGATTCCTTTAACTACTTGGATTGGTTGACAAGTTTTTTTTTTTTGATGAAATTGGTTGACAAGTTTTGAGATGACAAATCACACAATAATTACATGGAAGAGATCTCACAAGAACTCCAGTAGAACTGGGACATTTATTTCCCTTGCATGAGAGTGAAACATCGAATCAAAAGATAAATTTATTTATGTTTCATAAAAAGTTTCAAAAAAAAGGGAAACCTTGTTTAACTCGAAACTTAGGTAACTAAATTTTCAAAAGTTCCATCGTAGGGCCTAGTCTCCCGCTTTTGCAGGCACTCAAAAGTGGATCTAGGCAAAAAAATATAAAAAATTCAAGTCATATATATATTGAAAGGATAGAGTTGTACCTAAGATTGAATGTTGTTTGGTCCAATTTTGTTTGTCGTTGCTTGCTTTGCGATGTTGAAAATTAATGATTCTTCTAAAACTCTGCATCGGACCAACGGTCCTACGCTTGAGTCGGCCTTAGACTTCCCAAAAGTAGCAGAAGTCCTTTAAAAGCTAGTAGCTTCAAAGTCTCTTAATCTTGTCTTAGGCGTGACTGTTGACCTTCAAGGCTCAATCATGACATTAATTCCCTGCATGTTGCTCTTCTTAAGATTTCTTAGCTTGTATTAGTTGTGGTTAGTTGTGTCACCCATGTCGAGGTTTTGGGGCCTCAATGCCTCACATATCCATCAAGACCTTTGTTTGTTTATATCCTCTTATCGGTATATGAGCTATTCAAGTGTTATTTTCTTTAAGTAACAATGCATGATACACTTTGCTTTGTCGTTTTCTTCATGTCGATTGCTTTTGCAGTTGGTTTCTGACGCCTCCAATACATCAACTACTTTGTTGTTGTTGCTTTATTCATGTCTCTGGCCTGTTGCTCAAGGAGAATGCCAACTCCTTTGTTTTTGGTAACTTGGTACCCAATGTGCCTTTCAAGCTTGACTTCTTTGTTGGGTTCTTATAGTCAATGCCTAAAGGAATTTTGATGCTCCAGGGAGTTGGTGGAAGCATGAAAAGTGGTTAGGGAACTAGGATACAAAATAAATAATAGATTTTTAGTATTCTAGTTTGATCCTCTGATCTTAACAAAAACTTTTATTTTATTTTTTAATTTTCATCTATTAGAATGGTTTCAACACTCCAAAAAGAATTAAATATAGCTTCACAAAATCTTTAAATTAAATTTTGAGCAATATAGCTATGATAAACATGTTTAGTGAAAGAGAACAGTGATGATAATATGCCGATACTACTTACTATTGCTTCTATTTGTTAGGGAAAAGAATGTTATCAATTAGCTCGAGAAGTAGATGAAAAATTAGCAGGGATGATCTTAAAGGAGAGGTTAGCTTATTTTTTGTCCATTTTACATGTTTTAATTTTAAAGGATTCATATCATAATTGTTCGACAAGTATTACACTAGTTGTGGATTGCCCAACACAATACTCTGTTTTTCTCATCCAGAACTTGGGATTCAGCAAAGACTTGCTATTGTAGGCATTTTTATAAAAAGTAAAAAAAGAAGAACAAAAAAGATATGATAAGAAATTATAAGGAATAATATTATATATTTAAAGTTAAATGAGAATTTGTTATTTGATAAAAAGGATTCATGTAGCTGATCTCACTAATGGGATAAATGTTTGGCCGTTGTTTTCATGTTCTAACTTTACCTTTTTTATATTTGATTTTTTGCGCCATCAGTTTAGAAGAGTTTTGTGAATGCCTTATGATTGAATTGCAGAGAACCCAATGAACAAGATAAGGAACTACATCTTAATTTGCACGGTCAATCTGTAAGCGAGTCCATTCGATTACTGAAGTTGCATCTTCTTTCATTAGCAAGCATTCCATGTAAGCACTCTTATTTATTTGCTCCAGCAATACTTCTCATTCTCAGCAAAATGATTGCTATTTGATTTTAATTAATCCTTTCAGCATTTAGATACTTGAAAGTAACTGTCACTACAGACGATGGTAGCACTTCAAGGGGAAAGAGAAGATGGAAAATGGTAAGATTTTTGTTTAAAATTAACAGAATTCTGGGTGTTGTTAATTAACGAGATTTATGTTTTGATATTGAATCTATAACAAATATATATTAGCAAAAACTAAAAACTATGTGTTTAGCTCTAATTCAAATATGGGGAGAATTCTCCCCAAATGTTGGTAACATGTTTCAAGAGAAAGTGCTTTGGTGTATGTTTTTTACACATAAAACTGAATACGAGATTAAAGCGAAACTTGAGTTATGGAAGACTATCCTAAATTAAAGATTTTCATCTTAGTAGATTTAAAATTGAATATATGAAGTGCAGATTTAGCCAAGATAAAAACAATTGTATTAAGAAGGTGACCATTAATAATTAAGTTATTAGGTAAACTAAGTAGTTTAGATAACTTGGATCAATCATACAAAATAATAATGTAAAAGATTGGTAATGTTACTAATAGAATTTAAATAGGATATATTAAGTGGAGGAATATATCTGGTGTTTTGTTATAGAAAATTTTCACTTAGAATTAAAAAGGTAAATTTTGTAGGACAGTAGTGAAATTAGTGATATTATATAGTGGCAAGTGTTGACCTAAAAATCAAAAATATATGAACAGAATAAGTGTTGTAGAAATGAGTACGTTTGTAAGATGGTTGGAATAACTTTAATTGAGGATAAGCTCAGAGAGAGTCGACTTAGATAGTTTGGACATATATATCATGGGCTGATAGAAGCCCTAGTAATGAGAGTTGAGTTATTTGATCTTGCCTATATATAAAGAGAAAAATGAAGACTAAAAAGATACGACAAGAAACTATAAGGTATATCCTTACATACTTAGAACTTAATAAAGAGTTTTATTTGATAGAATGCAATAAAAAAAATTCATATAACTGATTCCATCTACCATGATAAAATTTTTATTGATGTATTGATACTGCGTACATAAAAGTTTTCTGTATGGCAAATTTTGGAAAATTTTCTATGTATTTATTCTGTTAAATAAATTTTAGTTAGTTGATAACCATGGACTTAACTTGGCATTAGAGCGAAAGGTCTCATGTTCAAGCAATAATGGCCACAAATTATCCCTATCTTAAGGAAAAGAAAGAATGAAAATTCAATTGCTCGGGTAAAAATATAAAATCAATATATGCTATAAGCTTAACACCAGAGATTTAAAAAATTCTATTAGCACCTATTCTCTCTTTGGCTCTAATTATGGAACAATCTCTGTCTGAGTCATCCCAACTTAGATTTGCAAAATGCTTTGAAGGTTTGTAGAACGATGAGTTTGACTTATAAAAATAGTAATTTTAATTAATTGCACAACATGAGTTTCATTAATGATTTAAAATTGTTAATTAAATTAAGGAGGCATTTGATTCGATGTTATCTGAATGTTATGTTATATTGTATAGATGTCATCCAATTTTTGATGGCAACTAGATGTTATTTTGAAGTGATAACTTAATTATTTTTTACAATAGTATCTAAATATGTCATCAAATCAAACAGTGAAAATTTTTAGGTAATGTAATATTAAGATAATATTGAACCAAATTTCCTTTAAACTTTTCTCAGTCCAATCGGTTAAAGGCCAGTCCTCATAACATGCTAGGCTTGGAACAATGAAAAGAAAACAATTTGATTGTAGTATGGATTTTTTTATTTTTCTTAGTTTGTTAATTTGCAAATCGACAATAGAGTAGTCCTCGTAACTGTAACAGTTGCTAATTGTCAAATCACTGGTACCAATTGATTTAACAGCTTTAAGCATGTGGGTTTTGACTCAGGAATAATTTTATATTTTAATATGCTCCCTTACGTGAAAAGTTATTTGCTTTGTATTATGGAATTCAGTATTTCTTTTTGAACTTATGCTAGAGATAAACGGGGATCACTAGGATTTGAATTTCAGACCTTCTGGTTCTGATATTATGTTAAAATTTTTGGTACCAACTGACCCAAAAACTTAAGGTTGGAGGTTATAGACTAAGAATAATTTTATATTCTAATAATACTAAATAATAATAATGATTTTTAAAGCATATATTGATATTTTTGCTTCTAAATAGGTCCTCAAGCTCCTGGAAGATGAATCTATAAGGTGGTCTGAAGTAGAGGGGAGTCCTGGGGAAATTCTGATACCATTGGAAGAGATAGATCGCAACAAATTGAGTTTCTAAATTTGTTAAGACAATCCATCATCCAAGCTAATGTGAAATGCTTGAAAACAGCATTTTTTTGGTTTTTTTTTTTTCTTTTTGCGTTAATTTTTTGGGCTGCCATTTGATTGAAGGTTTTTTTTTTTTTTTAAAAAATTACATGTATAATCAAACTTAATAGAGATTTCTTTCTGCAATGGGGGAAGGCTTTTTAATCTTCAAATATCTACTTCTATTGCTGATTGCTTTCAGAATTATGTCCCATTGAAATCAAGGTGCAATTTATTTGAAAATTACTTGTGTGTAACATAAGGTTAGTGGTGCACTTATTTTTTAGACGCAGGTGATTTTTGTTGGATGAAAATTTTGATTTTTTTTTTCATTGATTTTTGTAATATATTTATAAGGGATATTGGCTGAATGTTGTGCTTTTTCTGCTGTTATAGTGTATTACTATTAGTTATGCTATCTTTCAAAAACAAATAAAAAAATAAATATTGTATTCTTTTTTAATTATTATTTTATGGAAAAATGTAATGTATAATAGATTAATAGTCAAAATTTAGGATGATACATAATTATGTGACTTTTAAAAAGTTTAAGGAGAATTTACATACAACTTCATAGAGCATAGGTATTAAAATATGAACGCCATAATTTTTGTGATTTTAAAATGTGTAAAATCATAGATTAATTGTAGGTTGATGAAAGTTTTGAAGTATTAGATTTTACTTTGTGTTAAAAGAAGAGAAAAATTAAAAAATATGATCAGAAATAATAAAATATATATATATATATATATTGAGATAAATGATGATTTGTTATTTAATAAAATGTAATAAAAATAAAAAATTTATGTAGTAGATTTTACTTAGTGGGATAAAAATTTAATTGTTATTGTTAAAAGTATATATAAAATTATAGATTATTCTTGAAAATAAGAGGTTAGTGTAATTTGTTGGAGTCATGTATAATTTTTTCATATTTTTTTGTCAAATTATAAATATTTAATTTGGAATGTTAATGTGCAATTTATGTATGTTATTTCGGACTCAGTTAATTATTCAAAAATATGCTAAAAATAAGCAAAAATTTTCAGATAAAAATTTGCTAAAAAATAACCGAAAAATATGCTAAAATTATATTGAGATTACGTTGAAAATATATTTAAAAAATATTACAAATATACTAAAAATATGCTTATTTTCACCGTATCCGGTTTCTCTTATTTGCAAAATACTTATTTTCATGAGAATCAGAAAAAAAAAAAAAAACTTATTTTCTTCTCTTTTTCCCCACCCTTTTTCTTGTTAACTTTCTCCCCTATTTTCATTGCAGGTTAATTTCTAGCAGGGGGGAAGTGTTTAAGCCTGTTTGGCGCGAGTACCAAAACAGGACTAAAAAAGTACTAATTTAAAAAACAACAATAATAATAATAAATAAATTTTTTAAATTATTCTACACAAATTCAAATATAAAAAATATTATTTTACTTTGTATACTCAATAATTTAAAATAAAAATATCAACTTTATTTCACATACTAGACCAAAATATTCAAATCGAGTATTTTGATCTAAAATGTGAAATAAAGTTTATATTTTTATTAAAAATTATTGAATATGTGAAGTAAAATATTATTTTTTATATTAAAATTTGCGTAGAATAATTAAAATAATTTATTTATTATTATTATTGTTATTTTTTAAACTAGTATTATTTTGATCCTGTTTTGATCCTTGCGTCAAACAGGGTCTTAAAAAAAATTTATTTCGCATAAGGAGCATTTTAATTGCATGATTTTTTTTTCATAAGGAGCTTTTTAGTTGCATGAAATTGTAAACATTGATTTTATTTTATTTAATTTTTTTTATAGGGGTAAACAGTGATTTTGGGCATCTACATTTTGAGTATAAAGCATGGTTAATAACCAATCAATATATTGATTAATTATGATTCTAAATTTTATTTCATTGATCAATATATTAATCACTTATCAGAGCTGCATAGTATTTTTGTAGCCAATAAAAGGGACAATGAAAAATGCCCCAAGATCTAGAAAATCTGCAGTTCTCAATTCTGCATTGACCTCTCATCTACAAAATCTGACTAATTTGACGCATGTTATGTTGTTCATGAAAGGAACACCCGAGGAACCGAGTTATGGATTCGAGCAACAGGTTGCCGAGATCCCTAAGACGGAGAATGTCAAGGTCCATAGCTTTCATGTGTTTTTCTCACGATCAAGCGACTGCAACCGAAAGTTCACTCAACTAATTAAGTGATACTATGTTGTGTAGGAGAGAGTTGATTGAGAAAATATAGGATTCGGATAAGATAATGTGTGGGTTTTCTGGAAACCACCAATTGGGCGATCCGTTAACGTGCAATGCTGGACCGTGTAGAAGGCAAAAAAAGAAATGCCATTATCCATGAAGAAATGGCATTATTTTTTTTTTGAAATTTGGCCATAGCTTAAAATACTATAAAAGTGTAACTTAATACATTAAGTACAAAAAGATCAATCCTTGTGAGAAGGACATGCCCCTAACTCATTCGATATCTTCAAAAGAAGAAAAAAAAGCTATAAAATTTGCCATTTTATTCGCGATTCTGTATACATGTGTGATCCTAATTGCCTTAAAAGCACAAAAACGATGGGATGTTTGAGTAGTGACTGACTGGAGGGTGTCCTCTGGCAGTGCGGTAAAGATCAATGGTGACGATTGAATTGCCCTCTAACCAAATCCTGTCCGTCATGTCCACCCACTCCTGGGCAGTTGCGATTATTATAAGTGCTCCTGTGGCTTCCCCTGTGTTGATTGCATGCATGTAGAGCTTGGTGTCAACTGCTTTGAAGAGGTTGCCATGATGGTCCTTGATCACTCCTCCCGCACCCACCACATCGTTTTGTTAACTGTCAAAGTTTACCTTAGTTCACCGTTAGGGTGGGAGATCCCAATGGGATGCAGAGAGATTGCTATAGCCATTAAGACTAGTAGGATCCCAATTCCCCACGTTGAGTGAAGGCTGCTCGTGGGCTTCTGGACTAGTGCAGTGATGACTCTGGGCAACAGGAAGAGTTTGTTATGAACGCGTTCTCCATGCATGGTAGAGAGCCGCCATTAGTCTAATCGTCTCAGGGTCTGCTGGCTTCCTCCGAACTTGTGCCTATAAGTTGTAGAGGAATTGATCAAGTTGGTGTGCATCTCAAATTTGTGCGAGCAGGTCTGCTGAAGGTGAAAGGGTTGCGGCATCCACACCCGCCGCAACCGCCGCAACAGCTATGCTGGGATAGGTGTTAAAACACAAATTAGTTCACTCAACTAAATATCCACATCCGCTGCCAAGATCTGTTGATGTTCGGTTGCCCAGCCCAAGTCTTGGACTAGTTCTCCTTAGTCGATAGAACTGCAAAACAAAGTTAGAGCATAAATAATTCCTGTTATTGCAGGCAGAATTGAACTTCTTTTGGATAATGTCCTTCCCCCAATTAGTAAGAGGGGTTGGATCTAGAAGAATTAGCAATAATCTTTCTCTTGGACTGTTGTTGGCCAGGTTTAGGCAAATTATAGTAGCTTGCCTTAAAGCTGGTGGAGTAATTTTCTGCAACAGCTTGGTGATTCCCAGACTGCGTTTTCTATCTCCTTGCTTCCTGCAGTTCGATGGTGGCAGCCTTCCACTTTTTACACATTTGACCATTATGTTTTAATTGCTAAAGGCACTGCTAGGAGATAATACTCGAGAATGTTTCCCGAGACTGCTCATTTAGAATAGTGCTCAAGGTTCCCCGGTGCATCTTAGGAGATCAGAGATTTCTTCCCTAGCAACCCTTGACAATCCCCAGATCTTCGGACCATGTGTCAACATCATAAGAAGTGCATTAGACGACCAGAAATTACCCAACTCTACTATAAATAAAGTTTTGTGAATAGAAAAGGGAATCTTCTCTTTGGTAAGTTCCCTTTGTCTCTTACTCTCTCTGAATCCACCTTTTTATTAAGGTTGAGCCGAGAGCCCAAGACCCTAAACTCAGGCGAGGCTCAAGCTTTTGTACTCTTTTTTATATTTAGTGGAATCTTTGTTTCCTCAACAAGGCTTTGTGGGCATAAGAAAGTTGGGTTCGAATCATGTTAACTCTTTGCATCCGTTCCTCTTGCTTCACCATCTCGATTGATCAAGATCGCCAGCTCTTCTCCAGTTAATTTTCTGTCAGCACTTATCCTCAATTAAGGCTACTCCAATCCTTTCGCATATATACTCATTTCTCATTCTATCATTTCTTGTATATTCAGTTATCCAACTCAGCAACTTCATTTCTACGACACTTATTTTATTTGCATTTTTCTGTTTTGTAGGTCAGCATTATATAACATCATCAATCTCACTACTGTTTTATTAAATTTATTTTTAAGATAGTGAAATTTTTTTATTATACAAAACACAAGATGTATTCCTCCACTTTATCCATTCTGTCTGGATTCTACTGATAACATCACCATCTGTTTCTATCTTGACTAAATTTGCGCTCCATATATTCAAAATTAACATATCGTTATATATATAAATTCTTGAAATAGTAACTAAATTATAATAAGTAAAGTTACCGAGTAGAAACTTAGAAATTTTGGTAAGATTACATGAAACCAAAAGACTAAAATTATGCAGATCATTATTAAAAAAAAGAAGGCAATTTTTGTCAAACCTCTTCTTCAACATAAGGCAGCATTTTCTTACTTGAAGCTTGCAATAATTTCCAGTGTCTCCTCATTTGGCTCTATTCCCTTAGATTTCATACTCTCCAACAGCTTCTCGATTCCTGCCCCAGCTCTGATATAAGATTTGATCAATGTGTGATATATATCACCATTGAGAGGCACTACATTCTTCAGCAAATCAACAAAAGTTTCCACATTCTTGGCATCTACTTCATCTGCAATGTAGTGCAATATGCTCCGGATTGCATTCGAGTTCGGCTCCCACCCGCTACTCGGTTTGTACACGCACAGAGCACTTGTCATGAACTCGTATGCCTTCGACATCTCGCCTTTCTCTGCGAATCCGGTCGCCACAATCCCCCAGCTAGAGGATGGCGGAGCCTTCCCTTTGCTCAAAAACTCATCAAGCATCACCTCCGCCTTCTCCATTGTCCCCTTCTTTCGATACCCTACGAGAAGAACATTCGGAACCCGAAAATCAAACGAATTGCCACTTGATTCCCATTCTTTTATCAGTTCCTCAGCTTCTTCTATCTCCCCAAGCTTCACCAATGCTTGAAGCATTGTTGTGTAGTCCCTATTAACTAATTTCATGTTCTCTTTCTGAAGCTTCCACAGCCTCCATATCTCTGCTTTATTTCCTATAGCTCCATAGAGGGAAATCAAATGGTTGTAGCACAACCCATTTTTTTTTTCGAGCTTTCCTTCTGCTTTCCTCAGGGCAGATATCGCCTTCTCGATCAACAAAGCTCTGATATAGATGTTAGCAACTACCGAATATGTGTTCCAGTCGACCACAATCTGCGGCTGGAGCGCCATTTCCTCCAAAACCTTCTCCATTCCTTCAATGTCGGATCGTGTACCATAAGAATTGATGCAAAGACGGTAGCTAAAGTTATCCGGCATGACCATGCTTTCCTTCATCTCGGCCAGCAATGGAGGAACCTTTTCGTGCTGGCCAGTGGTCGTGTAGAGGCACATTATGTTGTTATAAGGTAAAGAGGACGATGCCAGACCCATCACCTTCATCTTCTCCAGATGGGACAAGGATTCATTGATCAATCGCTCTCTAACGTAGCAGTTCAGCAGAGCCCCATAAGTTTTCTCATTCTTGTCTTTCTCCATCAAGCTTTTGAAGTAGTTTTCAGCAGCGGAGACGCCGTGAACTTCCCCGATCAGATCCAGATGCACGGCGTGGTCGCTCGCCATGAAGATTGCGTTGCGTTTGGTTTTCATCCATTCGGAAACCTTACATCGGTTCAGAAAATGAGGAACTGCTCTCGAGGAATTTCGTCGAACAGGTGGTGCGCGACAGAGAAGCGGTGAAAAGAACTACTAACCTCGAGGGCTTGCTTGTGGCGGCGGCGACGGCGGAGATCTCGAACCAGGTTCTGAATCTCGACGATGCGGAGGGGGTTTCCGTCGGCGACCCACCGGTCGAGCTCCGGCGAGAGGTTGATGCTGGGGTGACCCAGCGGGTAGACGATCGCGGCGAGAGACCGGCGGCGGGGCGGCCTGCTTGTCTTACTGCAGTAAGACTTTGCTGCTGCCGGAGCAAGGGGAGAGCTTGAGAGGAGGAGGCGAGCGACGCGCAGGACTGTTTTCAGGCGATTCACCCGGAAGAAGCGCGAAGAATCCATGGATCTGGCGCTAAGAAATTTTTCGATTCTCTCACGCAGGTAGCTGTAAGAACAAGGGTTTTTGAGGAAAAATTATTGGGTGCCCAGTAAGAGGGCGCCACGTGTACCCGGACCCAACTGTATGCACACATGGCGCTCTCTGATTGTGTGCCGTTCGAACCCAATAACTTCTCATTTTTGAGACCGAACTGATCCTATTAGGTCACCCATTCAAACTTTGAGTTAGAGCTCAAAATGTCGGTACAAGTTGAGATATTAATATAAAAATATCGGAGAATAAGAAAATTTTAATCGTATTCTTTGAAATAGTCCGATTAGATGACCACAAATTCTTCACGAAAGTGCAAAGGCTTCCATAAAGAATCCATGGATCTTCCACAAAGAATTCATGGATTTGACAGTAAGCGAAAGCTTAGTTCAATATTATCTTAGTGTTATGTCATAATTTTTAAGAAAAAATAATTTTTTAATTTAATAATATCTATAAAATTATTAATAAAAAATTAATATGTAAATTACATAATATAATATTAAAATAACAATGAATGAAATATTTTTTAAGAAATTTTTGAACTTTTTTGATCTTATCAAGAACCAGTCTTACCCATCAGATGAAGTTAGAGTTACTCGTGATATTAATCCACTAAGGAACGAGATCACAACAACTTTGGATGATATTTAGTGGTGCGTACAAGATTGTGCGTCTTAGATCATTTGTCGTGGTTGAGAAATAAAAAGAATGGATTCGATGCTGATGAATTTGCTATAGGAGAAGGAAATTTGTGAGAATACACGTGAAAATTGGTTCACAATTAGAAATTATATATATATATGTTCATCAATTTTTATTAATTACATTGAATATATGCTAATTAATTTTTATTGATCATATTGAATATGAATTATTTAATAATATTTATGCAATAAATATTTTATATTTTATATATTCTTTATATTTTTAATTTTAAATTTGTGTATAATTATATTATTTATTATATTAATATTAGTAATTGGAACAGCAGCCAGTTAGACCGATTCGACCGGTCCGATCATGAATCAATTATTATTTCGATTCGATTACCGATTTGATTTTTACAACAGTGGTTCTTTCTTTTCAATAATGACTTTAATTTCAGTAATATTTCATGATCAAATCACACAATGTGGTAGTTATATATATATATTATTATTATTATTTCTTTATTGCATACAAGATGATAGTTGAAATTAAAAAAAAAAAAAAAATATATATATATATATATATATATAGCTCAGATCATAATTCTGTATCTTGCTAGATCGGGTTAGGTAGGTGAACCTAACTCGTTTAAATTTTGAGCTAAATTCAGATTGATTTTTTTCACAGAGAATCGCCTTCATGTTACACCTAAATCAAACCTGTGAACTTGAATGGATTCCCTTAACTTTGAGCCAACTTAATTTAATCAACATGACAATTTTAGGAATATATTATCATTTAAATTTGATTTCAGTCACATCTAATCTTTAAAATCTCATTAAAAAAATAAACAGTATTTGAGTTTCTATTATTTATTTTTATGTACATATAAGTCACGTTAATTTTTAAACTAATTAAACATATTAGTCTGTTAATTTGAGCAATAAATTCTTTTTTGATAAGAGATTTAACTTTTATAGTAAAAAAAGTAAATTATTTTTATAATTTATTAGTAGTAATAATACTTTGACATTGCCCTTCATCTAATATCAACTGTTTTTATTATTTTTTGACTATAAAAGTAATGTTCGTTATAAAATAAATTTTATCTAGCAGAATCAAGGATAAATTTTATAAAACTGTAGTAAGACCAGCGATGATATATGGTGCTGAATGCTGGCCTACAAAGAAAAAATATATAAATAAAATAAATATTACAGAAATAATGATGCTAAGGTGGATATGTGGATATGCACGAAAGGATAGAATGAAAAATGAGTATATTCGAAAGAAAGTTGGTATTGCACCAATTGAGGATAAACTTAGAGAAAGTCAGCTTAGATGATTTGGACACTTAAATCGTAGGCCAATTGAAGCTCCAGTTAGAAAATTTGAGTTATTAGATTTTGCCCATGTACAAAGAGGAAGAGGAAGACCAAAGAAAATATGACAAAAAACTATAAGGAGTGATCTTAATTACTTATATTTAGATAAGAATTTGGTAACTGATAGAGTGCAATGAAAATAAAGAATTCATATAGCCGACCCCACCTAGTAGGATTAAGGCTCGGTTGTTGTTGTTTATATTTTTGCTTAAATTGATCAACACATTTCTTTAATTTGAAAATTTAAAAAATAAAATAATATATATATATATATATATATAAATAACGGGAAATTAAATGCTATTTATCTTATAAAAAAATAAAAAATAATACTTGTCAACGGTTGTTTGTCTGACATCAACAACAAATAGAAATTGATTGTGAAGTCAACGGTCAACGCCGGCAATTGAAACTAAATCTCAGATGATACCGTTTAAGCTTGAAGATGATATTCACACTCCATAAACTCCAAATTGTCACATTCACACTTGGAGACAAACTCAAAATCTAATTGCCACATGGTGCTTTTCATTAATAGTTAATTCGAAATATCAACCCTCTCCCGTTCTGTCACGCATTCATCCATAAACTATAACGGAGCTAACGTAATTGCTGCACATCAACTAATTAAGTTAAATTTAAATTGTATTCATCGTAATTTTTAAGAAAAAAAAGTTCTTTTTTATACAGCTAAAAGCTAAAAGTTGAATTTGATGAAGCAAATGTGAAAAAAATTTTAAATTTTGAGAAACTGAAAATAGTAGTAGCAGGAAACTAAAGAGAAGAAGAAAACTTTCTGAAACAACAAAAAATTACCTTAAATAATTTAAAATAAATTTACTTTCATATACTTCATATAATATTTGATAATATCATAAATAATTGTAATAATAAACAATAATATATTATTAAAATAGTTATAATGTAATTAATTGTCATATATAATTGCTAATTATTTTACTTACAATTATAATTCATATTTATATAAAAAATTATTATTATAAAATTTCAATTACTTGTAATTAAAGTAATTATAGGCATAATTACTAAATATAACTACTAATAAACGCGCACATATTTCAAAAGTTTATCAATAACATATACATAAAATAAAATATATTCACAATGTATATAATTATTTATTAATAGAACAAATTCTAGAACTTAGGTTCAATCACATGCATAGCATAAAATGAAATTAAATACTTGTAAAACACTGAAATTAATCATGAATAATCATAATTAACATGTTATACTTCATCAAAGAAAATGAGAGCATTATTTATTCACCATACTATAATTTATTCTCATGCAAAGATATTGCATATATATATTTATTATTGGTAAAATCAATAATTTGATTGATAAATGCATGATACTTTCATGAAATATGAAAGCTAAATTTATTAATTATATATAAATATAAAAGTAAATATCTCTAGAATTTACAAGATTTTAACACTTCCAAATGGTGACTATTTCATATAGAAAATTACCTTAAAACTATATTAATTCTTAAACTAATATCTTTAGATTTTCATACAAATAATTAAGTCATGATCAGTTCTCAAGTACTCTCTGGTAGTCTGACACATGGTGTTCTATTAATGCCCTAGCTATCCTGACCTTGATCTTCATGTATTATATAAATATATAAATATAAATATATACAAGATTAAAGAATCTTAGTCACAAGTTGATAAATATTAATTATAATTTCTTTATAAGAAGATGGAAATTAAACTTGATCATGCACTCTTCAGGTCCCTTTGAGCTCTCAGGCTTTAGCTTTAGCTTCCAGACTTAGCTTCCTCTTCTTCTGATCTCCACCTCCTTCTTTACTTAATTTATCTCATCTTCCTTCTTCTCTCTCTCTCTCTCTCTTATTGACCATCTTCTTCTCCTCCTTCTATATCTTTCATCTCCTTCTAGATGTTCTCTTCTTCCTCCTGTTCAAATATTCCTCCTTCTCCATAGTCTTAATTATATTTCAAGTGGCCAGAAGAATGTATTGTTCAAAGGGAAACTCGCTCCGACAAGCCGGGCTCCTCCACAGAGCGGTAGTAGTCGTCTTTCTCATTGTTCTTGCGTGTGGAATCTGCCACGGCAGGCCGGAGCCAGATATCAGTGCAAAAGCTGCATCTCACCGCGAGCTCTATAATCGCCACATGGGAGAGCTAGCGGCGCTGCGGTCAGTCCTCCGAGCGGTTGTGCCACCATCCGGACCAAGTGGAGGAGGCAACTGAGAAGAAGAAGAAGATAAAACCAACTTAAATGATCAATAAAATTAATTTTTAGATATATACGATTAAATTTATTGTTTGTTTTCTGTTATTTTCTATACAATACATTTGTTGAGAAATTATAAAAGAAGATCATTCAATGAAAATAATATTTGTAATAAAGATTAGTGATATTGTTTCTTTTGTTATTAAATAAATTTTCAAAAATATGTCAGCTTTGGGGAATGTTTATTTACTGAAATGAACAAATTAAGTCGATTTAATTACTTGGAATGAGATCAAATCAATATAATGTAAAATCGATCCAAATCAAAAAGAGCACAAACACTGTCGGCTATCAAAAAGATTGTAATGCCTAATGCGACAGTTTTAGATATTGTGATTTCTTTTATTCAAAAAAACGACCTTTTAGATTAAGAAACGGTAGGTAAAACGAAGCAGCTATCAATGCAAATTTAGTTACTCTCTCGAGCATCAGAAAGAAGAGGAGTTCCTGAGATGCATAAATAGCATGATCTCAAACTATTGAGATATCATTTGAGCCAAACTGTGAGATTAGTGATGAAAATTTTAAAATTAAATGTGCATGATCCTGTAATAAGTGACTTGAAAATTAATTTAAGTAATGTAAGTTCTTAAAACTAAACTAGAGAATACGATTACATTTAGAAAACAAAATTAATGTTATAATATGGTATCAGCCAACCTTCAAACGCTAATATAATGTGGTTTAAGGATAAACCAGATAGAAATTAGTGGGAATGTGATAATTGTGGCCAAAGTGACTAAGGAGTGAATATATTTCTAGGTGATATCTCAAAAAAAAAAGAATTATTGGTGCATTAAACAACTCCTAGCAGGATTCTATACCTAGCTAATGAGCTGTGAAAGGGGCATAAAAATAAATCATTCTACATTGAAAATGAAGGGCGTTTCTAAGTTTTATAAGTAAATAGCATGATCTCAAACTGTAGATGCATCTTTTGGGAAAAAATCATAAGATCACTAGCGATGGGATGGAAATTTCATAGTTTTTTTATACTAAAAATTTCATAATTAAATGTACTTAAGTTGGAGTAATCTTTAAATAGGTGACCTCTTGAGAAGTACTCAAATTAATTATATAAATTTCTAAAATCAAAACAGATAATATTCTTATATTTAGCCCACGAAATATTACAAATAAATTATATATCGTATGTGTAGATTGGCCAGTTTCAAAATTCTTCAAATAGGTTACTCTAATTTTTGAACAAGTACAAGAATATCTAGACATTAACTTGAATTATTAGAAGAAAAATGTCAAAATTAAATCTTGAGAAATATTATGTCATAATATATATCAATACGATGACATCACCTCAATGATTGTCGTTAAAATTTATCGAAACATAGATAAAATGATTGAGACATATAAATATGTGAAAGTGCCATGTATAAATAAATAAATTGAAGGAGCACATTAGTATATATCATTGAAGATAAATTTTATAGCAAAAAAACTTAAATAAGTGATGTTATATATCATGTGTACAATAATAAAGAGTAGCGTTTTGGTGCAAGTTTTAGAATGTAAATTAACTTAAAAGCTTAGTCTCCTAGAGAATTATATATGTTTATCAGAAGTTGACTTGATATTTTTTTGTTGAATTTTTTTTGTTCCACTTATTATTATTTTTAAACATTTTTGGTGAGGTCAAGCACTCAAAAAATATTTCATTTTGACTTAGATATATCTAGGAATTCATCTATATTATTGTATTTATTATTAGCTAACAAACATGACTTTCTCTTTGGATATCCGGGTGATTTACCACTGAGTTACTTAAATATCCTCTCGACTTAATTACCCACAAACCTGACTAGAATAGACCTTCAGACCTAATTGCGACATTTCAAGACATTGTTGATGGTGATGCTGCTCATCGCTAATTAAGTTTATGGAAATAAAATAGACAGTTCTTATAAATAAAGGATCTTATGTAAGTTGAAAGAAGTTATACTATGATTAATTTATTAGAACATTTAGTGTTAAAATATTTCCTCTTAATTATGGTGGATACAAGTTAGACAACTAGCTTAGTTAGAGAGCAATTTGAATTTTTTTTTCACTTGAATTAACTTATTAGCTAGCTTGCCCTTATCATTGTTGCTCTTCTCCACTTATTGTAGAGCTTGGTTATTGTTTCTATGCATTTTTGAGAATTGATTCTCTACATCATTGCCTTAAAATGACTTTTTTTTTTATATATAATGACCTAGTAGAAGCCTAATGTGGTCACTTTCATAAGTTTTTCTAGATATACTAAACTTCTAGAACACATCATTTTTAGATTCATGAATTTGATCTTCTTGAAGAATTTCTTCCTTTGCGAAAGTCTACGACCAATGTCATCGGGAACATTTTTTATTTAATAAGCCTCTTCGACCATTAACTTTGATGTGTAAAATATTCTTCTCAAAGGGACTTCTTTTAAGGGTTACTTTCAACTTCTTATAAAAATTGAGATATCAAATCACATAAGATATATGAAAACATAAGTTTAAAAATGCATCCAAATGATCTAAAATGTTTTTTTATTTGTTTTAGATTAGGAAGTTAAAGAATCAGATCAGATTGGGTTGAATAAAGTTTTTGGCGCAGCGTGTCAAAGGCCGCGATCTTGGAATCCCAATCCCCAGATGAACACCAAGCTTAAAAGGTAATGGTAATTAATTACTGTAATATCTTGTGATCTCAAATTAAGTAGAGGTATTGTCTACTTTGACTTTAGGTGACCTCCTGGGAAGCGCTCAAACCACACAGTTTTCCTAAAACCAAAGCAGACAATGCCTCTATTTTGAGATCACGGGATGTTACAATTATAGTTGCTAAAGATAGGGAAATTATAACTATCTTGTATTGTCAAATTAATTAAGCTTGTTTTGACTAATTTCATGATAATTATAATAATGAAGATCCAAATGCAACAATGGTGTATATTATAGTTGTCATTATTATCTTTAATGGTGGACTTATTTGAAATGAATATTAATATTGACCAAGATGTTGACATGCTATTTATATAAAATCCCAAAAAAGAGTAGCTCCACTAATGAATAATTTATGCAAAATGACATTATTTAGTATGAGTCATGATCAATACATAGTATATACTAACATATGCAAGAGACAAAGCTTGTGATTCATGCATATTTCTTTTCCAATATTTTTTTTTGTGATGGTCAAGGTTAATATCAATTAATGAAAATTAATTTTCGAAAATAAGGAAATTTTTTAATGAGCAATTACATGTAGATCTCAAAATCTTACTTTAATCATAAAAAAAAATTTAAAAAAAGAGAGATTTTTGATTAAATTTATCAATGATCACCCAAATAATGGTTTTAATTATTATAAAATAGCATTGTGTAATTTTTTTTCTTTATTTTATGCTAAAAAATACTTTGATTTTCGATTTTGATGGTCATAGTAATTTGATAAGAACAAGAAATTGATCCAAAATATTTTTTTATCCATTATTAAGTGATGCATGAAGTTAATTAATTATATTTGAGTGAATTTTAATTTAAGATTACAATTAATTACTGCCTACTTGTGCTCTATTAAGATATTGTCAACAGCATTAACTTATAATTTAAAGAAAATTAACTTACAATTTGAGTCATTTTCTTCTACGTACCATTAGCTTAAATAATGAAGATTTTAGAATTAAATATTTATCTTCTTTATCACCAGCCAAATGTTTGATTAATGTTTCATAAATATTCAAGGTGGCATTTTTTATGCAAATATACTACAGGTTATGCCAGACTGAAATCACTAATATTTATTTAATATTATAAGTTCATGACTTCTTAAATGTGTGAATCTTATATTGCACATCTTAATCTTTTTTTTTTTTTTGGTTAAAAATCTATTCTTTAGATGTGTGATATTTGAAATTTTCTAAATGCAACAAAATACTTAATTTCTGGCCTTCAATGAGTGTTAAAAAATTGTAAAATTGATTGTTTAATTAGTATAATTTTGTTATTTGTATTTCTGTTATTGAAAGGGGCACTTTACCTACAAAAAAATAAAAAATAAAAAACTTATATTTACAATTAACATTCAAATTCAGTATTTACTGGCACTATGTGTGATCTCTACTGCTATTCGTAGTCGAGCAAAGGATTTTTGCGTAATTATTAGAGGCAGGAGACGTGTTTTAGGTAAGGTGAGAGTTTGGCACATCAAATGAACTGTGTTTAGCTGTATTGTGATTACTCGTGATTGAAGAATGTCGGAAGCAGTTGTCGGGTGATGTATTAAGGGAAAGGAATCAGTGGAGCCAAGAGCAGTTCCTAATAAGTTTTTAAGTTTGATGTTAAGTAGTAAGATAAGCGCATAAAATAAATAGTGTCAAATCAAAAATAAATGAGAGTTTTTGAGTAATATAAGTAAATGATGCGATCCCAATATATAAAGGCATTTCTTGTATCAAAATTGTGAGAATAGTGATTAAAACTCTGCAGCCAAATATGTTTCAGCTGGAGTAGTTTTGAGACGAGTGATCTTTTAGAGAAGTACGTACTTATACAATTCCCTAATCCCATATAGCTTCACAAAACTATGACGTACCACCTAGGTTTCTCCAGCCTAGTTTGACCGTTAAATTGCTATTTTAAAAAAATAAAATACATATTTAAATATTAAAATTTATTATTAT
This sequence comes from Apostasia shenzhenica, assembly GCA_002786265.1. Lineage (NCBI taxonomy): Eukaryota > Viridiplantae > Streptophyta > Magnoliopsida > Asparagales > Orchidaceae > Apostasia > Apostasia shenzhenica. Next base: position 3,560,432 of record KZ452015.1, read on the forward strand.
AGTCTAGAACATAAAAAAGAGGGGAAAAAAGCCGTCATTAAACAAGTATTTTTATATTTTTAGAATAGTAATGTAACCGTCAAATTTAATGAAATTCGTTAAAAAACAAGCTAAGATGAAATTTATTTTCCTTGATTAAAAGCTGACTACCCAAGGAAAAATAAAATAAAATAAATGAGCCATGCAAAAAGAATTCATGGAATCTACGTGGATAATTTCTTTAATTTAAATATTATTTTCTATTACGCATAGAGCTGGCCAATATGATAAAAACATGAATCTAACACGTACTTTAATTAGTGATCTTTCAGTTAGTTGTAGCTTGAAGGCATATAATTCATTTAAAATAAAATTAATTTAAATTAACAGTAAATAAAATAAGTAATAAAGTTGATTCACTTGATGCTCAAATTAATATATATATATATATAGATCAAATTAAATTTAAGTTGAATTTATTTAACTGAGTCATCTGTTACATGAATTGAGTTTGAGCAAGATAAGAATGATTCGAATCAAACTCGCATCGACCTTTGTTCTTTAAGTAAAAATAACGTAATATTTTTGTAAAAAGCATGTGGGCAACTCGGTGGGTATAATTGACTCGAGTTTAAAACTCAATGAAAGTCGCACAAATTTTTATCTCGAATTATAGGGGATATGAATGAGCTCAACTAAATTTAAGTCAACTCAAGACTAATGCTAGTTGAGTCGAGCTAAATCGAATTAAAAAATTTGAACCGCCATCCGTGCTCAAATTCGTCTATGAATCAAGCTAAGCTTGTGTTCCGATTTTTAATTACAAACTCCAAATTCTAACAAGGAATAACTCGATAGAGTTCTAACTCAAAATAAGTCCAAAAGTCCAAGTGATAAATGTTTTTTAAGGATTTAAAATTTAATTTTAATTTTAGTTTTATTTGTAAATTAAAAGTATATTTTGATAGCTTCAATATAATCCACGATATTTGAATTTTGATTTAAAGATTTAATTTTTAAGAAATTTGAATTTAAAAATACGTGAATTTTGGTCAAAACAATGCTAGAGAATTTCGGATTAAATGAAATCAATACTAGTTTAATTTTTAACGTGTAAGAAATGTTGTCTTGTTTAACCTCCGGGGTGTTGTGCGGCCGCGTTCGGCCGCCGGAGGTAGCGCGGGGCAGCGCGGTGATGGCGCGTCTGCCGGATCTGGTGGAGAAAGGGAGGGTAAAGGTATAATAATGGTAATTAAAATTTTTTTTTAATAATAAAAAAATTAAAAAAAGACTCAGATGATAATTTTTGAAAACCTAGGGACCCCGGTGTTAAATTTTAAAAAACATTGACCTGTGTGTAGAGCTGGGCATCTTTCGGGCTCGGTTCGAGCTCGGGTCGGGCCAACTCGGGCCGGGTCACCCATTGAGCATGTTAAATCACACTCATACATATACATTCGGGTCAATTTACATCACCAAGCCCAACATGGTCTCGGGCCGGGTCGACCCGAAAGGTAAACTCTTCTCAAAATAAAAAAATTATTAAGTTTTTCTTTATAATCAGTGGCGGAGCCACATGGTACTCAGGGGGTGCAATTGCACCCCCTGAGTTTTTTTTTTAAATTACATATCTAAGTTTTTTTTATTTTAGTCCGAATTTCATATAATAAATATCATATCATAAATTGTGATAATAAGTTAAAAAAAATATTAAATTAACAAATTATTTAGATAATTTATAATTTCAATTTTTCATAAATTATTCAACATATAAATTATATAAATAGACTTTATATTAGTGAAAACTCATTCAATTTAAAAAATTTATTTACGTATCTTATATTTAAATT
>KZ452015.1:3575979-3595973 GCA_002786265.1 Apostasia shenzhenica
GAACCACATTGAGTGAAATCATTTTCAGATTTAAGTTTATTAAATCGGGTACGGGGCGGGTCTAGATGATTCATACCCGAACCCGCCCCATTTCATAACGGGGCGGGGCGGGGCGGGTGTTGCGGGTAAAATCTGAGTACCCATACCCGTCCCATTAGGGGCGGGTCGGGGCGGGTTAATCGGGTACGGGTACAAATTGGCACCCCTAAACGTAAAACATGAGTAGCATTACAAATAGTATTTCAATTTAATTTTTACTATAGAATATTGTTGAATTCTAACTCAATAAAGTTTTAATGCCATTTTTAATATCCGAACAAAGAAATGTTAGTTATACTATGAACTAACACAGAAAAATACTAGGTTGCTCTTTAACCTTGTCAATCACGAGTAAAAACTATAGTTGAGAATACTTTTTGTCAATTACTACTTTCTTCCCTCACAATTATAACAGCATACACGCATGCTTAAATACAAAAATACTATAATCACTTATTGTACGATATCTTAAAATAGCACCATTATTTATAAAGTCATTGTTAAAGCATTGGTGAATAGACTTTAAGACCATAATTCTAGCCTAATTTTCTTAAGAGCAAAGGATATTTGTCCCGGGCCACGTCAAAGAAAATAATCTATATATTGGCACAAGAGTTGATGCACAGATTTCAGACCATTAAATCCCAGAATTATTATATGTCAAGAAAAATATAAAGCAGACCTATGATATATTTAATTAAGATTTCATGGACAATATGGTAGTATGCATGCAATTCATGGAGAAGTGGAGGTAATGAGTTAATATGTGTTCAAGGGCCAAGGTATGCATTTCAGAATAATAGGAAAAGATCTCCATAGATTGTGGCTAGGGTTTAAGACATGGGTATCTGTTGTCTATGTATCTTAATTCTTGTTACATTAAAAAAATGAACATAAGATCACTGTCATCCAGGTGGACAATTAGGTGGTTGATGAATTAAATCAATAGTTAAGAAAAGCAACGATATTAGAGATGACTTCGAAATACATTGCCAAATAGTGGACCCGTCGTCTAAATGATTAGACGAATTACAAATCCGAACACAACTCCAAGAGAATTCTTTGATACAATATCTCCCAAATATCCCACACTAGAAAAGGTGGAACAAGTACCAACAAAGGTTTGACATCAACACCCAAATTGCTGAAAAACCACAATCGAATAATAGAAGGATATTTTGAGGGATGACGGAGTGTTAGGGAAAAAGGATGATTTTGCCTCTTCTTCACTCGGGAGTATAAATGAAGGCAAAGAAGACATGCAAAGGGTTGACTTCTATTACCACTTCAGACTCATTTACTCAAAGTTCCTCAGCAACTTCTAGAAGCATTTCAACTCCGACCTCGAGCACAGACAACTGGCCTCACTCGGCCTCTCTTTCCATATCTTTCTCCATGACTAATGTAATCCCTCTCACCTCTCGTTGTAACTCACCTCTCTCTTGCAATCAAACCTGCATAGTAGATTCTAAACCGCCATCAAATGGCATCAAGGATTCCTCCTATCTTTTGAGTTTCCATGTAAAACTCGTGTGCTATCTATGTTTTTGATTTATATTACCTCTTTTACTTTAGACATTAGATTTAGTTGATGGAGTTGTTCATCGACAAAATTGGTGCTTCAATTGAAAACTAAGTTTTTCAGTACTACCCATTCCAATCCTTTTGAACAATCTTCTCAAAATTTCCACCATGATAAATTCACCTAGCCACGAATGTACTCCGCCCGCCAACTCTATTATACCCGATCCTCCGGTGACCGATAGCATCCACACTAGCAGTTTAATGGAACTATCCCTATATTTGGCTCAAAGCACCATCCACAATTTCAACATGTTCAATCAACAACTTAACATCAGATTTGCCATATCGGAAGCCAACACTCGAACTATCCATTAGTTGTAATAGATCAAACAAGGACCCAATGAGCCTTTATGTGACTAAATTGACCATTTCTCCAGATTGAACATCGAGACAAAAGCACCACCAACAAAAGATCAATGATCTCGTCCACATCCTCCTACCCGGAGAGCTATACAACCACGTCAATGAGAACATGTCGAAGATTCTGATGTCGGCGTGAGCAAGTGTGGAGAAAAAGATACATCTCAAATATGCCAATGCTCTGAAGACCTTCAGAGCCAAAGGTGAAGGAACTAGCAAGTCCAAAAAGTTCAGTGAAATATTCGTGTTTACTTTATCCCGCCACCAACTGGCAAAGTGCAAATTCGAGATCTCGACCCCCATCTATCTCATCAAAGAGATCTTCATGATTACAAAGGACACGGATCACCTTAAGCCACCCCTCGCCCAAAAACACAATCCTGATCCCAATGAGAACACATCAAAATACTATAAATTTCGCTAAAAGTACAACTACCACCTGCATGAATGCTGTCACTTTAGGACCTTTGTCAATTAACACATTGACGAAGGCCATCTCACCAGCTGCTACAAACAAGAAATACTGAAATCCCAATCAAAAGAGGCCAGGACGCTTTTCCAGCAGCAAGCTGCCTCTTTGGAACCCCCCACAAAATATAAACCCCTATTCGTCAAAGGCAGCTAGCAAGAAGTTGATACTGACAATCTTCGAGTTCGACCATACTCAAAACCGAAACACATTGATGAGGTAGCATCCAAACTTGGATTTTGTCTCGTAACATCATCTTCATAGCATAAGATCTCCCACAAGACCAAACCTAGGGTGAAGATTCAATCAACATCACTGTCGACGTCAACAACTTCACATAATACTAATCGATACTAAGAGCTCAAAGTACGTAACAAACTATTCCATATCCAAGGACATAGAGATTAAGAAATACAACTTATTGCACCCAAAGTAAATATATCAAGCTTTTCGGGAGACATCTGTTGACCACCAGAAAAGTTTCCCTATTAGTCACCCTAAGGGAAGGTGGAAGTCTACTACCCTAATAGTTGACTTCATCATCATCGACACTTAGTCTTACAAAGATAACACAATCAATTCTGATAGCAATATCAAGTAGAATTTCGAGCTTATGTCCCACCCACATGGTATAGCATTTTTTTTTTTTACATCATGAAGCAATGCATTTATATATTCATGAAACCATATGTGTATACGCAGATTTCCTTATTTGTATCAATACCAACTACAACGTTCAAGCAGGTTACATAGTGAAATTTGATTTCACAATTAAAAATTAATCTTCATTTCATCAAAGTGCAATTAAATTGAAGGATCGCCAGAAATCCAGGCCAAACAAGAATTATAATCAGCACTACTTCACAAAAGCTGATGCCACCAATAACTTGTATCAATTCCAAAGCTATTCAATCAGTTAATATCATGTAAATAACATGCAAGTTACTTGATCATACGATTCCACTAAATTCAATCAATCTACCGTCACTTATAAATTCCAAAGCATAGAAGCCTTCAATTTCACTTCTATTTCGTGTTAACTCAAATTACTTGATTCGTTTATCTGATATTTAATTTATGTCCTCACTAATATATGTTTCTCTATCTTAAATTGATTTGGAGGTGATCCAACCAAGGTTCCAATTTTTTCGTGGCCAGGCCAAGACTTGATGAAAAGGATGATGTGGCTTCTCTCTCTCTCTCTCTCTTCTTGGCGGCTAGCTAGTAGGAGGAGGAATTGAGAAGATTTTTCCCATCCCCCTTCATTTCTCCCATTAAGTCATCAAGCCACATATGACATTTTCATGGCACCAAGTGCAAAAAAGGGAGAAAGCCTTGTCGCTTTGAAAGTGTTTGGTGAGAAAATCACATTGAAGTCCCAACTTAACCTTGATATTTAAATTGAGTTATTAGGACTTACATGAAATTTATAAGACTTGATTAAAATTCACATGCTTCTTCTCAGTTTAGCTTAATAAAATCTTATTAATCAGCTATAATATGCAATAATTACTCTTAACTTGCATTATATTCTTGAGCAGTTTTTTGGTCATTACTGTACTAGTGACAATTACTGCCCTTCGACTAACTCTGGAGAGAAGTGGTCACCATCGCAAGTGTAATTTTGTTCTAATTTTGTTTTGCCTTTGTGCGAATGACAATTGAGTGGAAAGACAAATTTTCTAAGACTTTTATTCGACTATAACAACAACAAGCAAGACTTTATCCCACAAGATGGAAATCTTTTGTTCTTTTATCCCCATTTAGCTCTAAGTATGAAAGTCTATTTCTTATAATTTATTGTTATATATATATTTTTAGAATGCATTGTAGACTATTTGGAAAGAAAAATTTTGTAATTCATCATTGACTCTTGTGGGTTATGTATGTTGAATAGCGCTTGTTATCTTGGTGTTGTCAAATGAGTTTACTTGCCTTTATGTTAGTGTTGTTTGAAGGTAAATTGATTAGATTAAGAGAGATGAGCTTTATTTAAGTTTAGTATCTCTTTGATGGTGGTGCCATAAAGCAAATCAATGCTATCGAAAGATGAAATTTGCTTAAGTTTAGTATCTCTTCGAGGTGGTTCTTAAAGGCAACTCGATGATGTCAAGAGATAAAGTTTACTTAAGTTTAGTATCTCTTTGATAGTAGTGCCCGAAGGTGAATCAACGACGTCGAGAGAGATGAAGTTTGCTTAAGTGTTTTTTATTTAACGAGGGCAAATAAACCCTAATTAAAGATATCGAAGTATTCAGAAAGGAGGACAACTGTAACTACTTATCTTTTTTATTTAAGTCATTTGATACAGTTATATCATCACTTCTATTTTCATATTGAATAGATATAGAAGTTACATTTTTGAGTGGCAATGCAGGCAGCTTCTTGAGTGGATTTATGTAGTTAGTGTGAAGCCGCACAGATATCTCATGACATCCCTTCACCTGTGCTAAGTCTTCCTTATAGCTATGACTTCTTTGATTGTAGGGAGCAAAAGGTTGGTGAATATATGTAATGAGCCATGAGGTGTGTGTAAATAGGTCATGCTAAATATTTTAGTTATCTTGTATTAGCTTTGTATATTAAGAGCATGTGATACACTCGAAACAAAGTGTTGTGTAGTAAAAAGAAATGGAATGGTGAAAGAAATTTGATAGTACAAGCTTCATGAAAAGATGATGAAAGACAAAAGGTGAGCACTCTTAGAGATCGCCTAGGAGCTTTTTGTATGGAGACAAACTCCTGAGATGTGTTGATGCGGCCTAAGGTTTTCTCAGTAGAGATACATTCCTACGCTAATGTAGCCAAAAGTTTCTTTAGTGGAGACAGACTTCGATGCTTAGGCCTCGTTTGGTTCGAGCTTTTTTTTTTTAATAAGAGAAAAAAAATATTTTATTTTTTAAGTTTAATGAAAGAGAAATTTATTTTAATATTAGAAAGTGTGTAAAATGTGAAATACTTTAAATTCTAATATTCGTATTTGCATTAAATGTGAAATAAAGTTGATTTTTATAGTTGAAATTTGTGTTGGGCAAAAAAAGTAGCTCCAACCAAACAAGGCTTTAGAGTTTTTATGTGATGGGGCACCTATTGATGAGATATGTGAAATAAGAAGGCAATAAGAGGTAGCTCGAGGGCCTTAGAGTGAAATTAAGTGGCTAAAGTGGCTTAAATTGGTTAAAGTAAACAAAGAAATTGCATCTGAGTATGACAAATGAATTACATAATTGCATTTGGCATTACTTTTTATAATACTAATGTAATGTTGCATTGCCATTATTGATTGACATATTGTTATTGTTACATCTGATGTAACAAGTAGAAGTGTTATTTTGTGTATACTATAATATTATGGAAACAATAAACAATTGAAAAGCTAAAGTATTATTTATGTTGTATTGACTGAAACTACTTTATTTAGCTTGTTGATGTGGTTTGTCTACTAAGTCGTTGGATTTGCCATTTTTATGAAAGGTTTGCAAGCACAATATGAGCATTGAGAATTGGGAAAAGTGATTAAAAGAAACATATATTCGAGATTTATGTTCAAGTGAAATAGACCTTGTAACCTAAAAGTTTATAGTTGTATTTAATATGACACTTAGTTTTGTTGAGTATAATTAGAAAGAAATAAAAATTAGTAAATTTGACGTAGCATTTGTCAATGACTTGGGTCAGATCACTCGTTAAACCAAGTTCATATGCATTCAGGATCTCATATGTATTGTACTCCAAATGCAAAGACAATGCAGCCACACTAGCATCTTCAACACTAGTACTCAGGCTCTCATTGGCAATCTGCCAAATGCTGAAAAGGGCAAAGGTTGCGCTTCATGCTTTGCCATCACTGTGAACACCTTTATTCACCTTTATTCACTTTAAAGCCTTTACAAGTCGCTCAAGCCTTTAATTTTCCTTAACTCAATTGTGTGTTATCCAGTTTACATCAAATTGGCATCAAAGCAAGTGATCCTATGGCTTCTATGTCACAGTCCGCAGGCCATCTTTTCTTTGAGTCACCATAATTATCTTCTATCCATTCTACACCACTTTGTGCTTCTATTTCACCACTATCCACACATATCCTCTTCCAGCAACTCATATCATCTACTGATTGAGTCACCCCTCATCGATTGCTTCTTTCCCCTTGTGGACTGCTTCATCCACATCCCATCTTAAATTATAAAGGCTTAAGAGTTGATTTTAGATTGGATACAAGAAGCTTGAATATGCTGGGTTTGGATCTTGGTAAGTTGCCTTCACTTTGCAATTAATTTTGTTATCTAAGTTTAATATTGAGCCTTTGATACATAATATTTAAAATGACAATGTGTTTAGCTATGCACCTTAATCATTTTCATATGAACATATTACATTTGTGAATGTATTATTTTCATGCAATCCTAAAGATTCATTGGCTGAACTTGACATATTTTTCACGTATCACAAATGTAATGTCAAAGCTATTAATCAGTTGATCAATAAACAATGTCCATCCAATTTTGTCTCCACCAAACACCTTGACCACTTGAAGTTTGCCCCTTCTAGCCATTCTCCTAATTGTTTCATTACACTAAGTCAAAGGGTAAAAGTGAATCGTTTTTGTGAGGTTCTCATTACTTTTGGACCTTGCACTATCTATATTACGTGTGATGTTCTCCCTTTCTCGTATGCCCATGTCATTCTTAGAATTCTAGGGTTAGGGAGAAAAGAAGCTACTATAATTCTAAATATGGTCTAGCTTATTCGGGTTGAAAAAGTTAAGATTTAAATCCGATAGGCCAAGCCTCAATCTAAGAAGTTTAATTCTACTTGTGAGCCTATTAACCACGCTTACTGTACCGTGTCCAAAGCCAGAAGACTCTATGGACTTACTACCAACATCACCTACTGCTATACCTCAATCCCAAGTTACACTACCACAACTCAAATCTCTAACTACACTTGTTCATTCCCCTTTCAAGTCAAAGTTTGACATCCCATTGCCCATAGTCCTACACATCAAGTTTGTATTGCCCTTGGGACTTAAGTAATCAACCAACTTTGTTACACTCGATTCACCTTTATCACTATCTCACATTCTTCACCTATCCTCTACATCAAATAAGAATCAGAGCTAGGTTTTGATCTTGGGACCTGTGGGGCCCATCATGCTCCTGAGAAGCAAGCCATGCCCTTCTCAAGATTTTGACTAGTAATGTGGAGACACAGGCTACACTTTTTTAGAGATGTACAAAAATATCCGAATAACTGAGACCAAATTGGAAACGAATTGAACTCGGTTCTAGCGTTCAGGAACCTGAATTGAAATAAATACAAATTTAATAATTAGTAACTATTAAATTTATCAATCTTGTAGTGAGCAAATTGAATTTTTTTATTTTTATTACTATACAATAAGTCTAAAATATTATGAAAAAATTAAATATTTTATTTTATTTATATTCATTAATACTAATTGAAAATTATTTTCTTTTATTAGTATTGTTATTGCATTTGTATAACCCATATTGCACTATAATACCTTAGTTAAATTATATAAATTTCATTAAATAATGATTTTTTTATAATTTATTAATTTTATTACATTCCTATTATTATTAAACCTATTTTTTAAAATAAATACATGATAAAAATTTCATTCAAATTTTATTAGATCTGCAGACTGCATCGTACTAATAGTCGTAACATATAGCATTTAAATTCTTTTCAATATAATATGAATTCTAGAGCTATCTCTTAATTTATTAATAAGAGTAAGAATCAGGAACCGAACTTGAACCGAATTTGTTCAATTCATTTCTGGTTTCCAAAGTGGTGGAACCGACTTTAGTCAGTTCGGATCTAAGTTTTACCTAGAACCAATCCGAACCGATTAAATTGCACCCCTACGCATTATGTCCCCTAAAGATGTATAAGGTGAAAAGCAAAGGTTATCTTGGCATGCACAACTTCAGGACATGGCAGAAGTTCGTTGAGGCCACAAATGTAAGTAAATTAATGGATATCTCAAACGGCATGTAGCAAGCGAGTTTAAGAGAAAATAAAGGCCACAACTATCTCTTTGAGACAAGGACATTGGACTCTTGGAATTGGAAACTCATTTTATGGGAGTTGACGGGACAAATGGTCATCTGATTTTGCTTGTGGGGGGGTTGGAACTTAATTTCCTTCCTAGAGGATCCTTGATTAGCTAGTAGCTACTACACTGTTAAATAGATGGCCAACCTTCATGAACAACCTACACTGTTGAATTTTCTTCCAGTGTGGCGGAGGTCACTGGGAGGTTTAGTTGGCACAAGACAAACTTGGTCAACTATTTGGTGACAAATTATTGGAGAGAGTAATGTCTTTTAAAGAAGATAGATCGATACGATAAATTTGTTTGGCCTGAAACAAAATCTACTAAAATTCCTATTTCCAAGATCTATTCTAACCAAATCACAAAGAGAAGTGGGACATTTACGAGAAATGGTGTTGGAAGATCTCCATTTTACCAAGGGTCCAAGCTTTCCCATGGAGATGGTGTAAAAGCACAGCCCTAACCATGGCATAGTTACAATAGAGAGGATAAGTAGATTCAAGTCTATGTTTATGGGACTGCAGAGTAGAAAACAGCCTATATCACTTTGAGAGCGAGTACAAATTACACAATAAAGTGAGGGAACTGCTGCATTGGAGCCAAATTTTATTTTCACTACATGTTTTTTGCAGGTCAAGTTGGAGATGATAGCAAGACAAACAAGTCTGATAAGTAGGACAAGTGAATTCAATTTGAAGTTGCGACTGATTATTATTATTGGAGAGCTTTAACATTTTGTTATTCAAATATGTATAGGATGTGAGATTTGTGTAGGATGTGAAATAAATATAAAATATTGATGAAATAATTTTAGAGAAATTTGAGATTTTTTAGGCTTGAAACAAACGAGGCCTTTATCAACATATTCTTAAAATAAATATTATTATGAGAATGTACTTGTTTATCGTTAAATTCATAGCATAACAGGTTGAATCAATTTGGAGTAATGTTGTTCTAACTCTTAAACTACCACTGAAATTTTTTATTTTCATATACTAATTTCTTATTTATATGCTCTATTGTAACGAATCTATTTACAAATCTAACAAATATTCGTGTATTAAGATATGAATGTTGAGATCAAAACACCATAAAGGCTAGATCTTATACGATCATTTAGGATCATTGATCAAAGGAGGCAAGATGGTGAGGATATTTGATGGCATGTTTACGGTCCCAACCATAAGCATTTGATCTTGATTGAAGAATCAATATGAGCTAATCTTATTTGAATAAAGATTGTCAAATTAATTCATTTCAGATTTAATTTGATTCCAGGGGAAGACAAAATATTCACCATAATTTTTAATTTTTTGTATTTTCTTTATTTAGCATGATTATAATTGACATTTTATTTTTTACATTTATTTAATATTTTTTATACCATATTATGGAATCTCTATAAATAGAGATTGTCTTGTATCGTAGCAGTTAGAGTATTTGATGAAATGAATTTGATTTTCTGAATGTTAGCCTCAAATTTAAAGAATCATTGATTACTCGATCTCAATAAAATTATTTGCTTTATTTAATTATTTATTTAACTCTAGTTGTGTGACCATATATTTACTCGAGCACCATTACTGTTAAATTTTATCTACGAAGTATCTAACCTTAATTTCTGAAACCTCAGATCTGATCTGTTAAATTTAACTTGACTGCCATAATATAATTAATAAATTCTTATTTATCACAATGAATTTAATTAAAATTTTAAAATAGTTAATTTGCAAGATTAAAAATCTTATCTATCATATTATTATATTTTAAAATATATTTTATGCTTAATTTAAATAACTCATCAATTAATATTGTTGATTTACATTCTAGAATATGAATTCAATCCCTTCTTGCATCACAAGCAACTTCTCACGAGTGCAATTCCCATAGCAGAAAAGTGGGATTCCTTTCAAGGATCGAAGGCAGTAACAAAGAGATAAATTCCTTGCAAGGAATTTAGCTTGAAGGCAACTCAATAGAACACCTAGCAACACAAGGGAGAGCAGGCCGTCCGGTCTACCCGAATCAAAAGACAAAATCGAATGGTCCGGTCCAATTAAAAGGACCATCGAATATCTCCTAGGCTGCTATCGCCAAAGTACCCACTAGAGAGCAGGACCACATAAGTGACTTGTTTCTAGAGTATATTATTATATTTTTTATTTTTTTTAATACTTGTAAAATTTCTAACATACCTAAAAATGTAAATTGGTACAGCTGACTATCTAACACATATGGCTACACTTAAGTGACTTTATATGGGAAAGGGCCATGCTCCTTCAATCATTTGAATGGAGAGCTATAAATTTAATTTTATTCTAATAAATTTAAATTAAAGTCAAGAAATATCAATTTGCATTTGCTTTATTTGATTTCCTTTTTACCAAGTGTATTTGACTAACACAACATTTTATTAGTCCTCAATTGTGTACGTCCAAAATGTTGCATTTAACTATTTTTTCTTTTTTACTAAATTTTATTATTATATGGCAATTAGATATTAAATAATATTAAAATGGTTAAGCCATCTACTTATAATTTCCTAACATCCATTTACAATACTCCCCAATTCATATTTCTCCAACAATATTAAAAAGGATAGAACATTTTGGGACTTGCTGCATAAACAATCACCCATTTTCTCTATAATATCGCCATGTTATAGTTAAAAAGTCAGTGATGTGTAGAAAAGAGTAACAATTACCAGCGACAGTAAGGAAAAACTGCAGATCAATTGATGTTTTGCATTATTGTACACAAGGCTAAACAAAAAGTGATCTCGTAAAACAGACAAGATTAAGAGCACGTAGATAGTAAAGATGAAAAATTGACAGGTTTTTGTATAAAAAATGAGAGAGGAAAACCATGATGCCAAGAGAAAGAGGTTTGAAGATGCACTATATTCTTTTAAGTACAGAGTATTGGGACCAATAAAATGGCCAAAGCACATCGGTTTTGATGCTATTTATAGTTAGAAGTAGAAAACATCAAACATTAGTTCAATAAATGAGAAAGATGCTATTCATTCCCTCATGTCATTAGAAGTTTGAGGGAGAGGGAGCTACAATTAATATTCAGGATACTGATTATCAAATTGAGAAAGACTCAATGTGAATCTCTTAATCGAAGAATATTGACAAACAATTGTTGTTGATACCTTGTCAAACAAGACTTTTCTAAAAATTTGTATTTGTGGATTTTGTTTTCTCCAGCTTACAACGTGTAACACTAAGATTGACATCTTTAAATCCTGAAGAATTGTTGCCACTAACCTTTGAGTTGAGAACTTGTCTAGAAGAATGAAAAACACTCTAAAAAATAGAGCCTTTGCACACCTCAACCATAAGTATATCATTCATATTTCATTCATGAATATAATTTTAAAATATCTGACTGACTTTGAAATTTAGAAATTATTTCTATCAATCCCCAAAGTTGTCTATGTTTCTATTTTCGATAATTTGAAAATTAGCCATAAAATCAAATTAGACATGGTTGGTTGAACTGTTTTAATCATTTCAGTTGTATAATTTTAAGAATCCCAGAAATCTAAAAAAAGATGGCTAGTTTGATCTGTTTATTTTAAGTGTCATAAGTAGTCCTCCGACTCCTCTCTAAGCACATGCTTGTACCCTAGTATTTTCTTTTAAGAGATTAGTATCCTTTAATAGATATATTACATTATTGTCGTAATTTAGTCTTGCACTGTTAGTGTGATAAATTCATCTAACTAAAACTCACTATGAGCACCAATCTTAAGCCCATTGAACTCCTCTCAGATTGCTGTCATATTTCTAACAATAATATAGACATATAGCAATGACATTTTTAATATGATACAGTTTTCTTTTAAGGTCAATAACAACTTTTCTTGCATCCAATGTTTATAAACTGATACTAAACAGACTGCCCTCTCTTTTTTTTTATTAAGTCTTCTATATTGTTAGAACAAGCTGGCTGCAGTGGACTTAGAAGATGCATAGATAGTCTTTCTAAATTGTGTATTCGTTTGCATTTCATTAATAATTACATATAAATAATACCATTATATAAATATATCTATACATGTATATGTATGATATATATATAATATACATTATATATATAATATATGTATGTTATATACATATATATATGTAGTTAATATACATATTATATATGTATGTTATATACACTTATAATATACACACACACCATGCCATGACCATATAATAATTGTGCGCTAATCAGAATCATTGGATGTGTCCTCAGTGTCTGTTACGTCCACACATGCAAAGTATGGTGAAAAGTCCCTATATAATTGTCAGTTTAAAAACACCAATATAAGTCCTTAAAAAAATTGCAAATCCTATCTGTTTTTTATTTGAATGAAATGCAACTCACAAATCACAAAAGATTAGGATACCCATTGATAAGATAATCAGCGGTATAAGAAAGAAATGAAACAGAACACATCAATCATCAAGTAATTGAGATTTAAAATGACAAGATAAAAAAATATCCAGAACAAGCGTTAAAGTACACGGATTCTAAAAAAAAAAAAAAAACTATAGCATTCTACTTAGAACCTAAAAAATAGTCAACTATTACTGAAAAACCAAATATCTTAACACTTTGAATATGATAGTCAATTTTCTCTAATTTCTCCCTCTAATTAGAGAATCTTAAATGATTTTGGTGCATCTACTTTGCTAACCGACCTGACGGAAAAAAACAAAAACAACGCTTGAATGCCAATGTTGATTAAAAAATTCAAGATGCATTTCGTTTAGTCAATTACAAAGCTAAATGATTTTCGTTATGTTGTTTTTCAAAATTAACATTAGGCCTCGCTTTATTGCGTCGTTGAAAATTTAACCTGCGTTTAATTATTAACCAGGCATATCACAATCACACATTAAAATTTAATATTAAAAATTAACTTTATTTCACATCCCTACACATTATTTAACTAAAATAATAACTTATATCACATCCCTCACACTATCCCCCAACATAATTTAAACTAACTTTTAATACACATCCCCTCAACATATCCCAACATAATAACTATTTTATTTCACATCAATATCACAACTTTCACATAAAAAAATATCTCTAACTAAATTTAATTTTAACCTTATTAAATTTAACCTTACAAACAAACAGGCCCTAACTAGATTAAAGTTAACATTTTATGATGATATTTATGTGTTGAAAGTTGTATATAATGTAAAATAAAATTAGTTATTATTTGATATATGTGAAGGATGTGATATTAATTATTACCTTGATATGTGTCTACAATGGAAAATAGAGTTAGATTTTTATTTTGAAATATATATATACATATATGTGAAATATAATTAAATTGTAATCTTGAGAATTATGTATGATGTGATTCCTTAAGTCAAAGTAAATCGAGTTAATAATCTAGCTAAACAAAATGGAATATTTTTATTTTGAGGTTTGTGAAAATTTTGAAATAAAGTTAGTTTTGTTTAGGGATGTGTGGTTGATATGAAATAAAGTTAGTTTTTTATTTTCAAATTTGCGTAGGATTTTAATGTTCAAATTTACGTTAGATTTGAAATATTTTCAGTTCAAATTTACCTAGTATAAAGATAGTTAGGCCAAACAAACCGATAAGTTTATATTTCTAATGATGAGGCAAATTTCCCACATAAGGAACAACATTCTACAATCTAAATAATTCAAATAAGTAAAAATAAATAAATAGTTTCTCCTCCGATAATGCAAAAATGAAGTGGCAATGGGAAACCAAATATGTGCAACTATTTACATAATTGTCACCTATATTAGGCCCTATGCACAAACTCAACAAGGTGATGAAACGTGAATTAACAATTAAATGAAACATTTTTCCCACATATTTTCGAGTACACAAGATCAATAATAAAGATTTGTACATGAATACCGAATGCAATAGATTTTCAAAAAAATTACTATTTGTAATAACAACAAATTTGTACTTGATCCGATGTTGTGTAATGATTTATACTTCAGTATAATCTTTTATAACAAGGGTCTTATACTCAATAGCAGGTATGATTTTGCCTAATTAAGATATTTAATCAAACACTCTATAATAACAAAGGTCATGTACTCCAGTACAATCTTTGAATACAGACACAACATTTCATTAGCCCAATGCTATTGTAATACAACCAACGTATAAATTGTTTGTGCGTCTCTTTATAATAAATTGAGCTTAATAGCTAAAAATCTTGAAATACACTTCATGCTAAATCATGAACTTCGATACACTTTCAATACTTGAGTACGTTAATAATGCGTGCATTTGAAGATTCAAAATTTTAATTACCAGCGGAATACTATCAAATAATTATATTATCACAATTCAATCCCTACCCATAACAGAAAAAAAAAATAGCTGGAGGACATTTCAATATTTAATATTGCATTACCGTCAAAAATGCATCATCACTGTTTTAAAAATGCCAACATATGATGCGTTGTGAATTTGCTCCTATACGTGAATAAATCCTTAGAACTGATTAAGCGCCAAAAAAATATAGAAAAAAGGAAGAGATAGGGAATATTCATTTCATGGGTCACAAAAATGATCAACACACAAATAAAACAGGACATAGGAACTTACCATCTACAGCTGTCCCCTGCGCCTCGCACAAAACCACTGCCCGGCGAACAACTCTAGCATTTGCCCGCCGCGCCGCGAATGGGACCGTCCGAGAACGCCCATCCACTCTCAGACCCGCGAACTCCGGCAGAAGACCCCCAACCACGCCTCCAAGAGACGTGGTGGCCGGCGCTGCCGCCCCAGCCCAATGAGCACGAGCCATTCCGGCGCCGTGACGGGCGCGCGGAACTGCAAGCGATTCGAGGACAGCGGTTGCCATTTGGGGGAGAAGAATGAGCTGCGCAAACCCAGTAGCGGCAGAGAAATCGAAGAAACCCTAGATTTCGTCGATGATTTGGGAACGGAGTAATTGTGGTGCAGGGATGTTTGGCTCTCTTTTATACTGATAGGGGAAGTCTGGCTGAGAATATCACAGAAAGAGTGTGGCTAGAGAAACAGATTACGGCCGGGGTCTTGTTCCTGTGGCCGATGCTGTAGCCACAAATAAGCATTTCAATAAGGGTAACTAAACATCTATGTCCTTCAGATTAAACTTAATATTACACAAATTCTAAAATATTTTATATTGAATTCTTTTAATTAATAAAAAAATATAAAATCATTATCTTCCCAAAAATTTAACCACTATGTCGCAAGCGAGTACATGAACTCAATAGCTACACGCAGCTACTGCGTCGCACATAATTGCGCGAATTCAACTTAGTGACCTATACGCGGGGGTAGCGCTACCTTCAAATAGTTGCTCGTAAAAGTCGATGTGTGCCTATTCCTATTCTTTCTAATCAAAGAATATTTTTTTGTTATTTTAAAATTTAAATTTAAAAATAAACTCTATTCAAATTGTAACGAAAATCCAATAAAATTAATTGAAATATTTAATTATTCTTAAAGATTTAATTGAAAAATATTTTAAAATTTAGGGAGGTAGAAGAAGGGCTTTCAAAATCATAATTTTATATCTTAGGAATTTGAATAATATTTTTTAGAAGAATTTAGATAATATTTACTCTTTTAAATAACTAAAGTATCAAATATTAAACTATCATAAATTTTTCCCAAGTTTCAATTGTATCCCTCAGTTTAAAAAACCATCACAATTTTTTTTTCAAGAATTATCTCAATTAGAACGAAGGGTTTATATTTTAAATAAGTTTTATTACTTTAGATTTACGGAGCATTTAGTTCAGTATTATCTCAATGTCAATATTATTTAAATATCATATTATCTAAATGTCATTGTTATTCATCAATTGATATTTGTTTAGTTCAATGTTATAATATTAGAAAATATTAATGCTATCTAAACTATTTATTTATTATTATTATTATTTTTTAAATTAGTACTATTGTGGTCCTATTTTGGTCCTCGAGCCAAACAGGGCTTTTAATAATGAATTCGTACTTTATTTTTTTATGATAATTAGAGAAATAATGTTTATTCGTATTTTGACCAATTTATAATCAGTTTGAAGTTAGCTCATATAAAAAAAATTAATTCAACTTAAAATTAACCTGATATGTATATAAATATTATTTATAAATCTTTAAAGTGTAATTTAAAAACTTTATGATAGATATGATGTAGTAAATTAAATATAAAAGATGAGGAAATGAATATTGAATTTATAATATTAAATTCTAATATTAGTAATACATATATATAATTGTTTATAAAAAAATATTGCTTATAAATAGGCCTAATTAAACTTAAAAATCTCCTGAAATTTGAAAAAAATTCTAATAGTGTTGAATAAAACTTGAATTAAAATAAAAGATTTTAATTTTGAGCTAATCTCGGCTCAATCAACAGTCGAAATCAACTAGAAGCCACCAAATGACATCATGTTTAGTAATTAATTTCTTTTTAAGATCGAAATTTAGAATAATTTATTTCCTAGTTGAAAATTTAAATTGGATTGAAATAAAAGGATATTATACAAATAAAAATAATAATGAATAATTATATACATAAAACTCTATATTACCATAATTACGTGTATCACACTCATTTTAAAAAATTTACGCTGCAGCTTTTAAAAAAGTGTGTGGCGTGTAATTTTTAGATGTGCGACATGTAATTTAAAAAAAAATATTTGATATGTAAATATAATGATATGAAGTGTTATATATGTAAATATTTCAATAAATAAATACATTTATATTAAAGAACAAATCTATACAAATTATTTCAAAAGGTAAATTACACTAAAATTTTTGAGTTTAGGATATAATAATATTCCAATTTCATGTTTTCAAAATTTTATATGGTTCCTGATTTTTAAAACTTTTAACATTGAGCGAATTTTTTGTTATTAAATTTTTTTAAAATTATAATTATACCCTCCTCACTCCACCGCCAACACAGAGAGAAGGGATGATATAATTGAAATTTTAAAATAATAATAATAAATTAGAAAAATAATCTAAATGTTAGAATTTTAAAAATCAGTAATTCAAATATTAAAATTTTAAAAATATAGACTTGAATGTTATTATACCCTAAACTCAAAAACTCAAATGTAATTTACCCTATTTCAAAACTAAAAGACTTGAACGTCTAAAATTATAAAGTAAGGATTTTTACGCAAACTGCATCAAATCTTAAGTATCAAAAAGTACTTTGCATTATTTAGAAATATTTTATAAAAATTAAAAATTTTAATTAGAGTAAATAGCATTTTAGTCCCTCTTATTTTATTTTTTTATACATATAGCTGGATCTTTCTAAATTTTGAATTAAACAAATTGCTTTATTAATTTGAGTAAAGATACAAATAAATCTTTTTTCTAATTCTCAAGTCAAATTTGGATCAAATTCATGAGTAAGATTTACGAATCAAATCATATATTACCACCCGACACACTAACCCTGTAAAGCATGTAGGTTGAAATTTGATTTCTCTTTTTTTTTTTTTCCTTTTTATAGAGATATCTCATATCTTTCATTTTAATATCCTGGTCTTTAATTATTTGTGTAGATATGTGTTTCTTTATGACATATTATTCTGTGTCAAGCCAACTTCAAAATTTCATTTTTACAAATTATTTTTTAGGGTAAATTATATTCAGGTCTTTAAGTTTAAGGCTTAATAAAGTACAAGTTCACGTTTTTAAAATTATAATA
The DNA here is from genome assembly GCA_002786265.1 of Apostasia shenzhenica. Taxonomy (NCBI): domain Eukaryota; kingdom Viridiplantae; phylum Streptophyta; class Magnoliopsida; order Asparagales; family Orchidaceae; genus Apostasia; species Apostasia shenzhenica. The sequence goes on from KZ452015.1 coordinate 3,594,260, forward strand.
TCGGGATCCCTGAGTTATAATAAATTATCAAATAGATTTTTTTATTTTTTTATTATTAACATCTTTTTAAAATTACCATTATACCCCTCCTCTGTCTCTCTCCTCCCGATCCCCGCGTACGCGTGAGGCCGCTGAACCCGCCTAGCGACCGCGCAGTGTGTGCGACCCACCAGCGGCCACGCGGCCTCGCGCTTGTGCGGGGAAAGACAGAAGAGGGGTATAATGGTAATTTTAAAAAGATATTAATAATAAAAAATAAAAAAGAACTCATTTGATAATTTATTAAAACTCAGGGACCCCGATATTATAATATGGACCTGTGCATTATAAAGCTTTAAACTCAAAAATCTGAGTATAATTTACCCTATTTTTTATATTAGAGACCCTTTTCTTGCGTATTATTGTTGTAAAAAGATTAAAACTAATGGCCTATTTATTTGGCATGCTAAAATTAATTTGATTTAATTTTAGAAAAGCATATCATGTCATATATAAAATTTAATATTAATAATAAACTATATTTCATATTATATATATAATTTAAAAATAAAAAATTAAATTTATTTCAAATTCTACACATATAATAAAATAATAATTAATTTTATTTCATATTATTTATAATTTTTAATAAAAATATATTTTTATTTTAGTTAAAATTAAATTTTATAAACAAACCGGCTCTAACATATAAAATGAAAAACAACTTCCCGTATGAAATCTAACTCTTTGCAAATAGCCTTTAAACTAGAAAATTTACATTTTCACTCTCAAAAAAAAAAATTATAGGCATCACTCTATAAATTAAATATTTATATAGGCATCATTCATATTTTAAATATAAATTTACAACCAGCACCCTCTCATTAACTTTTATTTGCTTTTTTTTAATCCAATTAAGCTTAATATATGTAACTAAGATTATATCTAATTTATTTTAAGAATATTCACAATAATAAAATTATGAAAAAATAAAGATCTAAAAAATATATAAAAAGTTAAGATAAGAAAGATTTTTAAAAAATTGAAATAAAAAATATGCATGATGAATTTCATTTAAGGATCAAATTACATCTTGTTATATGTGTTAATCCTAATTATGCCGTTAATTGTGAAACTCAAGCTAATTATTTTGATACAAATGGTATATTCTGAATTTTGATTGGGGTTTTTACATACAGCCACTCAACAATTTTCGATTTTTATACGCCGCTCAAAAATTTTTAATTATCATTTTTTTTTAATTATCATTTGCACCGCTTAAAAATTTCTATTTACATAAATAATACTCAAAATTATTTTATCAATATTAATGGTACAAGAATTTTCTTTACATTTTGCTACCTAAAAATTCTTTTTCATCGCGAGGACCCAAAATTAATAATAAGGCAACAAATGAAGAACTCTAATAAAAAAAATTTAGGTGGGGAATTTTGAGTGTCATCCATGTAGATAGAATAATTTTAAGTATTATTTATGTAAATATAAATCTTTCAAATGGCATGAATAAAATTTAAAAATTTTAGGTGGTATGAATGTAAATTGAAAATTTTTGAGAGTGGCGTGAGTAAAATTAAAAAACTTTTGAGGGACATATATATATAAGACACCTTTAGCATTTTGTACGTCAAAAATTAATTACATTTTAATCGGTTTAAATTTGACTTAGATCGAGATCAAATCGATAATTTCTTATTTATATTTTGAATTAGATAAA
>KZ452015.1:3595983-3634380 GCA_002786265.1 Apostasia shenzhenica
ACTTTCCTGGAGAAGAGCATCTATACGGAGATCGGCGGAGTTAGGTGAAAATGATTGTGACAGGCATTACCTCGTACCCTCGGGTCCGAGGTTATGAAGATCTATTCTTGGATTGTCGTGGACGATGGTTGGTCGATCTCTCGTGCCCGAGGTTTGACCTGGGTCAATAATCCTGCAAAACTGGAAGCTGAGTCAGCAAATCAATCAATCAAGTACAGACCCGTCAGGCGCCACGCGTTCGGCCAGGATGCAGCGCAGGAACCACATGTTTAACAGTATGTAAATGTTTCAATAAATAAATACATTTATATTAAGGAACAGATCTATACAAATTATTTCAAAGGGTAAATTACACTAAAATTTTTGAGTTTAGGATATAATAATATTCCAATTTCATGTTTTCAATATTTTATATGGTTCCTGATTTTTAAAACTTTTAACATTGAGCGAATTTTTTGTTATTAAATTTTTTTAAAACTTTTTTTTTCCTTTTTATAGAGATATCTCATATCTTTCATTTTAATATCCTGGTCTTTAATTATTTGTGTAGATATGTGTTTCTTTATGACATTATTCTGTGTCAAGCCTACTTCAAATTTTCATTTTTACAGATTATTTTTTAGGGTAAATTATATTCAGGTCTTTAAGTTTAAGGGTTAATAACGCATAGGTCCACGTTTTTTAAATTATAATATTAAAATCTCTGAGTTATAATAAATTATCAAATAGGTTTTTCTTACTTTTTTTATTATCAAATTTTTTAAAATTACCATTATACCCTTCCTCTCTCTCACTCTCCTCCCGATCCCCACGCACGCGCGAGGCCGCTGAACCCTCCCAGCGGCCGCGCAGCGTGTGCGACCCACCGGCGGCCACGCGGCCTTGCACTTGCACGGGGATCGAAATGAGAGAGACAGAGGAGGGGTATAATGGTAATTTTAAAAAATATTAATAATAAAAATAAAAAAAACTCATTTGATAATTTATTAAAATTGAGGGACCCCGATATTATAATATGGACCTGTGCGTTAGAAGCTTTAAACTCAAAGATCTGGGTGTAATTTACCCTATTTTTTTATGTTGTGGGGCCCTTTTCTCGCGTATTATTGTTGTAAAAAGATTAAAACTAATGGCCTATTTATTTGGCATGCTAAAATTAATTTGATTTAATTTTAAACAGACATATCACGTCATATATAAAATTTAATATTAACAATTAACTACATTTCACATTATACATATAATTTAAAATAAAAATTAAATTTATTTCAAATTCTGTATATATAATAAAATAATAATTAATTTTATTTTATATTTCACATTTTACTCTAAAAGAATTTTCTTTACATTTTGCTACCTAAAAATTCTTTTTCATCGCGAGGACCCAAAATTAATAATAAGGCAACAAATGAAGAACTCTAATAAAAAAAATTTAGGTGGGGAATTTTGAGTGTCATCCATGTAGATAGAATAATTTTAAGTATTATTTATGTAAATATAAATCTTTCAAATGGCATGAATAAAATTTAAAAATTTTAGGTGGTATGAATGTAAATTGAAAATTTTTGAGAGTGGCGTGAGTAAAATTAAAAAACTTTTGAGGGACATATATATATAAGACACCTTTAGCATTTTGTACGTCAAAAATTAATTACATTTTAATCGGTTTAAATTTGACTTAGATCGAGATCAAATCGATAATTTCTTATTTATATTTTGAATTAGATAAAGAGGTTATAAATTTTCAATCTAATATTATATCGAGGTCCAATGGACTATAGTTTATGCAATTTATAATTAGGGTAAATTGTATATTACATTGTGTTGCAAATTAACTTTAATTTTTAAAAAATTTAAATTTAGGTCTCAAAATTATAAAAGAGCTGTCATTTAATATTAATTAAGATATAATTATTATTTTTTATTATTATATTATAAAATTATTTTTAATTATTAACATTTTGACTTTTACAATATAAATTATAAATTCTAATATTAATATTTTTAGTTTTAAATTTTTGAGATAAAAGAAAACAAGAATTGAGAGAAATTTAATTTTAAATTTTATTAAATTTTTAAAAAATAATTAGGATAGAAGCAGTGTAATAATATCTTAAAATAAATGAATAGTTTAAAATAGTAAAATCTTAAAATACAATTATCACCTATGTTTTATTTCTTAAATAATGTTTAATGTAATTAAAATTTTATTTTATATTATACATGCATTTAACCTTTGAGTAAAATTTTCAAGTCAAATAAATCAAACTGAATATAGCACATATAAAAATAGTAAAGATTAAGCTAAATTAGAAAAGTTTTTACAATATACCAAAAATAAAGATTTTGAAAATATATCAAATTAAAAATGTACTAAAATGAATCAAAACTTCTGGAAATTTTAAATTCCCCACATCCGAAACATTAAAGTAAATTACTTATTAGTGTAAGCCTCAAAATTATTTTTTTTTCTGTCAATTTGGAATTTTTTTATCTATTTTATTTTTAATGGCCCTTAAGTTTTATTTATTTATTCATTTTATTGTGAAAATTTCTACCACATTTACTGTTTGGCAACAGACAAAAAACATGAGTTATTTTAGCAATGGCCATAACTTTAAATTTATTTTTAAAAAATTTTAAAAATTATTTTACATCTAAGTAATTTGCCATATTAATAATTGCATGGTTTAATTAAAATTTATTTAATGATCTAAAAGTGCTATTAACTCAGTCCCAAATTTAATCATTTATAATGAATAAATTTTCTATATAACTTAAGAATATATATACATGATAAAAATAATATTTATATATATATCTTTTTTTACACAAATATTAATATTAAAAATTCAATTTATATAATATTTTATATAATTTTTAAAATATTAATCAATCTTATTTCATATTCATTTATATATATATTTTAGTATAATTAATTTATTTTATTTTTGATCATGTAAAATTTTGAAAAAAATAAATATTTTCTTTTTAAATACCAAACCTGAAGTGTCACCAAAAATTGAATAAAAAGTTATTTAATTCAGATCAAATGTAGAAAAAAAAAAAAAAGTTCAGCAGTAGTCTCATAGAAAGTTTGTGCGGATTCTCGCATATAACAAAAGAGGGCCTTTGGCCCAACTTGGTAATCGCAGCTGCCAATGGGGTGACGACTGACGTGCAGCTCGAATCTGCGCACGGCGCACCGCACAGCGATTTTTCTGCAATTCGCAACTACTAGGTAACGTGACCGCTTCCTTCCCTCCCCGGTCAGATCCCCTGATTTTCACTACTAGGCTGTATATCCTTAGGAGGTAACGTTACCGGGAAATAGTGTATCAGACGGGTAAAGATGGTAATTCACTCGAAGGGACTTATAAGAACGCACGTCTCCTTCTTCCTTCCGGAGCTAGGAGATCCGAGCGCAATGGCGTACCGCCGGAACCTAGCTCACCGCTTCCTCGATATCGCGAAAAACACCTCCTCGTATCAGATTCGCGGCTCCGCCGGGTCACCGGATCTCCTGCGCAGACCGATAGTCTTGCCGGCGGTACTGCCGGACTGCTTCTCACCCCCGGTCGGGAACAAGCTAATAGACATTATCAGAGATCTCAACGCCAACCGAATCCGTAGCGATCTTCCCTTGCCTCCGTCTCCGAATGCGGCCGATCCCGGACGTATGACCGTGGAGGAGGCGAAGAAAGTGCTGCGAGCTTCGCAGATGGAGACGGTGAGGGCGCGGCTAAGCTCGATGCAGAGCAGCTCCATCTCTTACTCGGAGTACCTTCGGATCTGCCGAGAGGAATCGAGCTCGGAGGACAGTGCGAAGGCGATCGCACTCTCGCTCGACGAGTCCGGCTCCGTGATTGCTATAGGCAGCAGCGTCTTCATCCGTCCCGGCGAGGTACGTACGGGCGCTCTCTGTAACTCGCCTATTTGAAATCCCAAATTTCCGTCCAAGTTTCCCACGGGCGACTCTTATTCAGGTAGCGAGGGCGATTCAGAGGGTGATCGCGCCTCAGATCATCGGAGAGAAGGACGAGCGGATTAAGGAGCTTAAGGAGATGGAGGCGAAGAAAGCAGAGATCGACAAGAGGGCGGCAGCTGGCGTGCGGCGGGAGCTTTGGTGCGGACTGGGATTGCTGGTTGCGCAGACTCTGGGGTTCATGCGGCTCACTTTCTGGGAGCTCTCCTGGGACGTGATGGAGCCGGTATGTTTCTTCGTGACTTCCATCTACTTCATGGCGGGATATGCCTTCTTCCTCAGGACGTCGAACGACCCTTCGTTCGAGGGGTTTTTCGACAGCCGATTCGCCGCAAAGCAGAGGCGGATCATGAGGAAATGCGGTTTTGATCCGAATAGGTTTCGCGAGCTTCAACGAGAAGCTGCGAGCGCAGAGGCGGAAAGGCATGAATCTGCTTCTGCCTGCAGCTGCTGCAGCGGCAGGGGCAACTTGAAAGGGGGATCGATCCTTTAATTAAATATTATTTCAAAAATACTTGAGAAAATCATTAAGAAGAAAAAATAACTTATATAATATTTGTAAATCTCTACCAAGTTAAACTTTTGTTAAATTCTAGCGTTAAACTAATTCTTATTATAATTGTTGATGAAAAAAATTGTTAACAAGAAAAAAAAATTTAAAAAAATATATTAAATATCTGCAATTTAAGTCTGCCAGAAAGAAAAATGAGGAATGTCGAATCTTTTCTATTTGATGCCTTCCAAATTCTTTGGAATCTCATTGGAAAAAAAAAGTGACACTTCATTGTCGGCTGGACTCATCGATTATGTGCCGATAGAACTTTTTCTCGGATTAATTTGGTATAATCGACATTTTTATCAAACTTATTGTTTCGTGTATCTAACTTGTTTTGTTGGTTTATTATAGTAATTTATCATTTAATTAAATTATTTTTTATATTAAATTACTCTTGTATTAAGCATATTATTCAAATATTTGTATAATAATATTTAATATCATACGAGAAAATTTAGAAATTATTTGAGATAAAAATTTAAATAAAAAAGAATCAATTCAAACTAAACTGATATTTATTTTGTTAGTCGAGTTTTGATATATAATTTAATTTAGTTAATTTAATTTTTTAAAATTTAAAATTATATTTGATTTTTATTTTTAATTTGATCATCAAATTAATCAATTAAATTGAATATTAGGAGGGTTTAAATTTAATATTAAAATTGGGTTAATAGGTTGGATTCAGATAAATCTGTTTTTGATCTTGACATTATGTTCTTAAATCTGTTAAATTTATGAAAAGTTAACAGAGCTATCGAACGTATTGAATCTGACTAATTTTAATGGCATGTGAATTTTACATCTAATATAGTGTGAAGTGACTATATATGCATATCTCACATATATATATATATATATATATATATATTAATATATATTATATGATTTTAAATTTTTAATATTTACGTCTTGTATATAAGAAAAGGGTCAAAATTATTTATGTATAAGCTTTTTAATTTTTTTTTATCATAATAGTAATAATATTAAAAATATTTAAGGGTACATCATATTTAAATTTATACATAATAACATCTTCTCTAAATACTTCGTATATAAAATTTAGAGGAGTATCAGATCAAATTTTCTGATCGTCTATAAAGAGAGCATAACGAGCTAATTTGTGTGCAATTCTATTAGCTTTTTATAGGATATGAGATAATATACATCTGTTAAAAGTCTCTTGACAATTTCTTAATGCCTCCAGCTTATGTTTAATGACAAAGAGTCCACATCTAACTATATGTCATTTATGTTCAGCTTTACGGCTAGGGATATTGTTTGTTCGGCTGTTAGGCATTCTGCAATGGTAGAATCAAAGTAGCCGTTTTATTTTAGCAACAAGACAAGCAGTCACTCTACCTGTATAGTCTCTGGTCACCACCCTCAAGCCCATGCAATGTCCTTCTGCATTCAAAATTGAATCAAAATTAAGTTTGATTGTAGAACACGGAGGTGGAGCCCATACCTTTCGGGGCTTCAATTGTGAGAGAGAATTCTCTTCTCGAGTTGCTTCCAATTCGTCTAGAAAATTTACAGCAAATTAACACACTTTCTTGATTGATCTGCTTTTACCTCTATTCAATTTGACGCTTTTTTCTCCTCAAATAGCCCAAGCAGTTATTGCAATAAGCTGTTTAATTTTATTGTTCCATAAAATTACTCTAAATAGATAAAAAAAGAAGATAATTACCTACATGCCACACCATTTAAATTTATTTATGCATTACCTATTCATTCTTAGTTAATTACACTATGCATACTCAAAATATTACAAAATCTTACGTACATATATTTTAATTTATTTTCATTATAATGACTAATCATAATTTTCCAATAACTTAATTATAGTTAGGTTATAAAAAATTTGAGCTGTTCATCTATTATCATTTTAAGAATATTTAAATATATTTTGAGTGAAAATCCTAAAATCTTGATATTTAGGTGGTGGCAAGGGAAGAAGACATCCGCGATGTGAACTTATTTTAGGACAGATCATCGCTTTAGTATGGCATTTAAAAAGAAAAAAAAAATATATACTATTAAGGATAAAAATATAATTTTAATGATTTACTAACGAAATATTTTTTTTACAAATAAATTTTAACCGAGTTTTAACTCAAGTGTGTGTATGTAAGCTTTATAACGTTTTGAGTGTGCATAGTGTAATTAATTAAAAATGAATGAGTAATGTATAAATAAAATTAAATTAAAAAAAAATATCATAAGTGAAAGTTTTTGAAGTTGAAATTAATGAATTAAAAAAAGAAAACACGTTTATTATATTAATATGCAGTAGCTTTCAAGCGAAAGTGGGATTTCCACGCCCTTCCACTCAAGTAAAGACGTAAAGCTGAGAGCATGCAGGCCCAAAGTCTTACATTACTACGTCTTCAAACACTTAAATTTTTTTTTTTATCAAATTTAATTCAAATTAAGGCTCTAATTAGCGAATGATTAAAAAAATAACTTATTTTAATTATAATTAAAATCTTAAATTTAGTTTTAAAAAAATTATAAAAATTATTGGGTAAATTACGCCCAGGTCCCTAAGTTTAACGCTTAATATCACGTAAGTCCAAGTTTTTAAAATTATAACATCGGTTTCTGAGTTTTAATAAATTATCAAATGGGTCTTTAAATAACTTATTTTAATTATAATTAAAATCATATTTATTTTTAAAAAAATTATAAAAATTATTGGGGTTACGCCTAGGTCCCTGAGTTTAACGCTTAATATCATGTAAGTCTACGTTTTTAAAATTATAACATTTGTTTCTGAGTTTTAATAAATTATCAAATGGGTCTTTAAATAACTTATTTTAATTATAAATAAAAATCTTAAATTTATTTTTAAAAAAATTATAAAAATTATTGGGGTTACGCCCAGGTCCCTGAGTTTAACTCTTAATATCACGTAAGTCTACGCTTTTAAAATTATAACATCGGTTCCTGAGTTTTAATAAATTATCAAATGGGTCTTTTTTATATTTTTTTATAATTAATTTTTTTTTAAATTATCGTTTTACCCCTGCCATCTTTTCTCTCCTCCCGATCCGGCGTACCCGTGCGGGCCTCGCGGCCACCAGCGCACACGCCGCGCGGCCCGCGCGCATGCTCCGTATCAGGAGGAGAGAGAGAATGACAGGTGTAAAACAATAATTTAAAAAAAATAATAATAATAAAAAAAATAGGACCCATTTGATATTTTAGTAAAACTCAGAGACTCTGATGTTAAATTTTAAAAATGTGGACCTGTGTGATATTAAGCATTAAAGTCAAGGACCTTGGCGTAATTTGCCCAAATTTTTTTTATATCTCATCCTATACCAATTCCAATATTAAATAATCACTTTATTTCACATCTAACATAATTTTTAATATATCTAACTCACTTTATTTCACATTATACATATTTTTTAAAAAAAAATTCATAATTTTTTTTTATTTTTTTTCTCCAACCAAACAGAAGAAATGTCTGATGTCCTACGAGCTGATAAGTCTGTAAGATTTAATGGAATCCTTTATTTTAATTTATTTTAATTTTCATGATATTTTATGGACATTGCATGAAATAAGTAATTTTTAATCAATTTGAATGTAGTATGCAGTATGCCCCAAAAAATTTCATTAATTTTTATGCTACATACCCTATTTTTCAGATTAAAATTTTATTTTATACTCTATATAAATTTTAATATTAAAATCTAATTTTATTTTATATCTTGATGGCACTTATTTTTAATAAAAAATTAAATTTATTTACATTTAAATAAATTATAAGATTAAAAAATTTAATTTCACATCATTAGATTAAAATAATTTTATATTACAAAAATACCTCTACTTTGATGTAGTTAGCTATTAAAATTAGGATAATAGGATTCTCGGATTCTCTCGTATCGATTGGGATTCTCATATCGATTAGAATGTAAATTAGGATTCTCTCATATCCTCTACTTTGACGTCTTCGATCACGGGCGTTTAATAAATTTTCAGTGTTTAATATTAAATAAAGACCTTGGGTATAATTATATTTTCACATTAAAAAAATTTATAATTTTTTAATTAAAATTTTGACAATCAATGATTTAACGAAAAATATTTAATTGGACCTTATTAGAAGCTTTTTATAAATATTAAGGACCACAATAATCTATACAATAAATTTTGATAATCTGTCTGTCATGTTTTCAAAATGATGAACCTGCGTGGCAAATCGAGTAAACCTCAGAGGCCTTTGTTAGAACCTTCTCTAACATCCCTTGCCAAACAGTTGCTCAACAGCAGTCCCAAGTCGAAGAACAGCTCAACAGTAGCCCCAAGTCGAATAGCAGCTCAACGGCAGCTCCCCCCAAGTCGAAGAGCAACTCAACAGCAGCCCCACGTCGAAGAGCAGCTCAACAACAGCCCCTTGTCGAAGAACAGCTCAACAGCAGCTTAAAGAGATCACCAGATCGTACTCTCCGTACTACTGTGTCAACTCAGCATTTAAGACAGCATGAGAGCCCACTCCCTAATCGTCCTTTCTAAGAGTAGGTGTTAGATGTGGCAGACTAAACCTACTATATCCCCTCCTCTCCAAGCTATAAATAAGGGGGGCTTGCTCTCTCTAAAGAAGCTTCCTTTCTCTCTCTCTCGGGCTGAGCGGCCACTCTTTCTCTACCCTCTCTCTCTCTTGTACTATTTGATCTCCCATTAGAGACCACCAAGCTTTGTAAGAGGAGATGAGATTAGTGGATTCAAATCGCCTGGACGGCGTCGTGGTTTTTCCCCCGGACACTCGGGTTTTCACGTAAAAATCACCGTCTCATTTCTCTCTGTGGTGGTGCATTTTTTGCATCAACAGCCTTAATGAAATTACCCCTTCGCTTTAACCTAACTTCGAATAGAATCTCACAGTTCTATTCCTCAAAAAATGTCTTTACATGCTCGTTGCATGAGGCTAATGATTCCACTAAAATTTTACCATTTTATTATTTTAAAAATTATATGGACCATATTTTTGTACTTTTTCTAAGTCGAATCGATACAAAATAACATACAAAATAACGATTCGTAGCCTTAAATTGATGCCACTTGAATGCGATTGCAGGAGGCGTCATCCTCAACCTTATTATATAAAGTAAACATGCTTATCCACCATATCTTTATAAATATAAATATAAATATAATTATAATTATAATTATAAATATAAATATAAATATAAATATATAATTAGAATTTGTACTGTTTTCACTGATGGCAGAAGATCCCACATCGTGGAATATGATTCTCACGCAACTCAAAATACATGCTATCACCGTCCATGTTGATGACGTATGCTTTCTCCCAAACTTTTTGGAATTTACGTAAATATATATATATGTGTGTTTATTTTGTATTCATTTAATTATAAAATTAAAAAAAAACATTTTACTCGAGATTTGTGGGTTCTAAATTCTAATTACCCGTTTCAAAATTTCACTTAAAATCGAATAAAAATATATATATTATTTAAAAAAGAAGACTTGACACTGACCTTAAACTTGCTTAATTTAACATAACCAATGGTTTAGCTACTATTTTAGAGCATTATTTTTTTCCTTTAAATAAATTAAAATGTCAATTTCTAGTTGTTTTTTTTTTTTTGGTCATTTTTTTCAAAGATGCTAACAAAAAAGATTTATGTTCTGCAGAGATCAGTGATAATTTCATATTAGGTAAATAGTATTAGAAATGAGTTCCTCAAATATTATGATATAGCAATCTGATCCTTTACATTAAACAGACGTGTAAATAGGTTCCTTCATGATTAAAGACGTTAGTCACGATAATAGGTCATCCGGAAACTTCAGCCACGATATCTGGTTCAAACAGTCACGACGATAGGTCATTCAGTGCTTCCTGCTCGTACCATCAGCCGCGATACTTCGGTCATGCTAAATATCGTGAACTAAATCGTAGCCGAGGGCAAATAAGAATGTCATATTTTTCTAACACCTATAACCTTAAAAGGACTTATTTACACGTTTGTTTAAATGAAAGGACCAGATTATCACATCATAACGCTTGAGGAACTCATTTATACATGTTGTAAAATAAGAGGGACCTCCTTGCTATTTACCCTTTTGTATAATATAAATATATATATATATGGGGAAAACTTTTTAATTATTGCATAACTATCAATATATACGTGTTATAAATAAGAAGAACGAAGATAATTCACATATTAACCAAAATTATGTTATTTTAATGGATTGACCAACAAGCCAATAATAAGCAAGTTAATTCACAACTAGACAAACCCAAATATTTGCAAGAATCTAATTCGTGATTCAAATTTTATCGAATTAAAGTTTAGAGTAAATTGCATTCAGGCTCTTAAAATTAAAATAACATTGCAAATTGATTCTACTTTTTAAAAGATTTCAATTTTGATTTTTAAGATTGTAAAAGCTTCGCAATTTTACTCCCTCTTTTATAATCTCATCTGTTTCACTAGCATTTCTCGATAAAAATAAATAAATAAAATTTGATTATTTTTTCAACTAATTTAAATTATAAACAATTTTATTCTTACTGTCCTTTAAAAGTTAATTAAATTTTAAATTTAAATTTCTCTATTTTATTGGTGTTTTTACACTAAAAATTTTAAATTTAAAAAAAAATTAAAATTATATTCTAAAAATAAAAATATTAATAATTGTGAGTTATCTTATAATATAATGATAAAAAATCAATATTTGCCGTTATAATTAGGACCAAACAACAGCACATTTACAATCTTGCTGATTTTTTATTAAATTTTTTTAAAAATTAAAATTAATACGATTATCGTGCTGATTTTTTATTAATTTTCTGACCAGTTAAAATTTTCTTGAAAATGGTTTATTTAAATCTTTTTTTTAAAATCATTTTAAATGTTTGATGCTTTTAGAATTAGACCTTGTCATCAGCTATTAGCTGGGAGACAACGATGTTTGAAACTCTCTTAAAATACACTAAATTTCGCATCTAAAATAAATTTCAATTAACTGAATATATTTCTTATTATAGTCAAAGTTTTAAAAATCGGACTGGACCTGCCGGTTCAACCAGTCGAACCGTGAACCGGTCAGCTAACCGGTCCAGTCTAATTTTATAACCGGATCTGCTTAAAACCGGCTAGAATCGGTCTAAACTGCGGTTCAACCGGTGAACCGGTACGGTTAAACCGGTTGAGTTATTTAAAAAAAAAATCCTAAACCCTAGGTCCCTAACTCAGCTTTCGGCCTGCGGCCTCTACTCGCACGACAGTCACGAACTCGCGATTCCTCTAACCTCGCACTCTTCTCTCCAGCCCCCATCCTCTCGAAATGATTTAGTATTTTAGTGATATAAAATGATGAAATGATTTAGCATTTTAATATTGGCAAAACATACTATTTATTCAGATCTTTTAATGATGTACTAAATATTATACTCACTTTGTGATTTGCGAATATTTTGTTGGGTTATTGTTATTTCGATTTGCTTGAAATTATTTTTTAGGTTATTGATATAAGATATTATTTGTTAAATTCAATTATTAAACATTCATTTTATGTCTAATTGTTGTGTTGATGTGTGAATAACATATATCTTAACTATGTTTATATTATACTTTATTAATTTTTTTAATTTTTACTTCATCCCGGTTCGACCCCGGTTCGACCATTGAACCTTGAACCTTTCAGTCTACCGGTTCTGAATCCAGCCCGATTTTCAAAACCTTGTATTATACTCGTATATATTCCACATTAAACACGTTATTTTCAAAACCTTGTATTATACTCGTATATATTCCACATTAAACACGTTATTGTTCATGATTTAGACATTGAATTCAAGTAATAATCGTGCATATTGTCATCTGTTATTACCAACTTACCTTATTATAAATTCTAAAGAAGGCGACAGAAAGTGAACCCTGCCAAGGCTCATCTCCTTTCTCAGGATTTAAGAGTGGAGGAAGGGTATAATGATAATTTAAAAAAATTAATAATAAAAAAATAAAAAAGAATTTATTTGATAATTTATTAAAACTCCGGAACTCTGATGTTATAATTTAAAAAATCTGAACCCGTGTGTTATTAAGCTTTAAATTCAAAAATCTGAATGTAATTTATCCTAAAAAAAATAATTTTTTTTCAAATAAATTAAAAAGTTGATTACATTTTCTTGTCTTTTTCTCTGATGCTTTATTTCTAAAGATTTATTCTCAGTGGATATCAGTGAGCATTATTATTTTTTTACTTATATTTAACATTAATAACCTTTATTTTACCATTAATCTATATTTATTTTAATCTAATATATATTTTTTTATTGGTATTTGTTCTTTAACAATATTTTTGTTCTACTAGCATCTATTATGAAGTATCTAATATTTATAATTAGTTAGCTTGTTCCAATCAATATATGAATTTTGAAGTACACTGGCACTGAGTCAAGTTGGAGCCAATATGCTCCATCTTCAGATTAAGATTTTTTTTTTAGTTAAATGTAATTTAAATTAATTAAAATAAATTAAATTTTCTCAATGATGTAGTCCGCGGTCTTATATTTTTTTCTCAATTGACCGAAGAGAGAGGGGGGCTTTGCACAAAAAGAGTTGTACCATGAGAGAAATAAGGTTGTCCGCTGCAGAAAGAGGAAGGAAAACGTTTTAGTTTTTTGCAAAGTTTCTCTAAGGCCTCCTAGTTTGAAAGTTACTAGTCGAAAGTGAAAGAGAGGCGAGAAAAGAAATCAAATCAGTAAGTAACAGAGGAGCTAGAACAACTCTATTTCTGACTGATTCTAGACGGTGGTAGAGCATGCAATGAAAGATTGATAGTGAAAATTGGTTGCTTTCGAGATATTTTCAGCAGCTTAAAATAACTTTTAAGCAACTTTATTTGAATTATAAATTAACGTAGATAGAGACGTTATAAGCAACACATCAAAGAATAGGGAGGAGATCCCCCTTGAAATTGTGTGGCGGTAATCATACACTTTTCTCGATTTTTGTGCGATCCTCAACGAGGATTGAACCTTTTGTATCTGATGTATCTTTTTACTGTTATAGTATTACAGGCTACGGCCGAATTTAAAAAAAAATCATACCCTTTCCTCTAGTATCTCGCTCTTATCATAAATATTTCATGCAGAATACTAAATGTGTTTTTATTACACGTTTATTTATATGTTACGATAAATTGGTTACAAGCCTTCGCGATATTAGAGTTTTTTTTTTCATATTTGTTCACGAAACTTGAATCATCGAACTTAGGTTAATGAGGTTTAATTTTTGTTTCCGTGTGATTCTTTTGTTACTTGTATAAACAATTTACTTTTTTACGTTATTATTTAACATGTACACTCGTTTACATCCACACAAGCACACACACTCAAACTATTTTATACTCGAAAACCTACATGCATATATGTATTAGCGTTAAAGTAAATTTTGCACGGAATTGATGCCATATCAAAGGAGTTAACTTCGCATCACAAAAATTAGATCGATTTTAAATTGATAAAATTCGAGTGCTTGTTAAGGGAGTTTAAAATTTTTAATATAACTGCGAACTAAATATAATTTTAACTAATGAACTTTTTGCTTCACTAGGTTAACTTTGGTTAAACTGACAAGTGACCCTGTTTGGCGCGAGGTTCAAAACAGAATCAAACTAGTACTAGTTTAAAAAACAATAATAATAATAATAAATAAATTTTTTAAACCATTCTACACAAATTCTAATATAAAAAAATATTATTTTACTTTACATACTCAATAATTTAAAATAAAAATATTAACATTATTTCACATTCTAGATTAAAATATTTGAATCAAGTATTTTGATCTAGGATGTGAAATAAAGTTTATATTTTTATTAAAAATTATAATTGATGCAAAGTTTTCGATCCCCTTCATCTTTCTCTTTCATATAGTGTTAATTGATGTAGAGTAGATGCTAATAGACATGTTATCGTGTTAGTCTAGCTTAGAGCTGTTATCAGACCGATTTTGAGGGAGCCGAAGTCAACTCAAAATAAAAATTTTTGAGTTCGGCTCAGCTCGAAATCAGTCCGAAATCGAAATGGGATTGATTCGAGCAGGCTCGAATCATGATTCGAATCGGCTCGTAATTGCAAAAAAAAATGTAAAAATATTGTATCTAAGAGGATGTTATTTATGTTATACATATCGAATCATGTTTCAAGCGAGCTAGTGCCAACTCGAAATGAACTTCGAGCCAAAATCCTTAGCTCATGATTCGATTCAAAATTTTCGAACCCATTACGAGTCGATTCAAAAATCAAATGAGTTCTGAGCGAGTTTCGAGTTTCGGATATTTTTAACACCCCTAGTCTGGCTTTCTTAGCTAACAAAATATTCCGAAATTGAAAACCGTTTCGTAGTATTTTTCATCATATCAGATTGAAGAGTTCTTCCTGTCCATTCATATTGGTTTTTTTTTTTTAATTTTAATAGTAGTCCATTCATGATGATTGAACTATTCTTAGAATCTTTTTTTATTAATTGAAAACTATGCATAATGAAATTTAATAAGTGATATTGAGCGCCAAATGTAGAAGTTTAGATCAAAGAACTTTTCTTCTTCAATGAGAAGATTAATCACTTTCATTTAAAAACCTTTTTGTAAGTTTCAAACGAATAATAGTGAAGATTATGAATTGTTCACATTTCATTAGAATATACATCATGATTTGATGATTACAAACTAGGTGGGGTCGGCTACACGAATCCTTTATTTCCATTGCTCCCTATCAGTTACCAAATTCTTATCTAAGTCTGAGTAACTAAGATCACTCCTTATAGTTTCTTGCCATGTCTTCTTTGGTCTCCCTCTTCCTCTTTGTACATGGGCAAAATTCAATAACTCAATTTTTCTAACTGGAGCTTCAATCGACCTCCGATTTAGATGTCCAAATCATCTAAGCCGACTTTCTCTAAGTTTATCCTTAATTGGTGCAACACCAACATTTCTCATTCTATCCTTTCGTGTATATCCACACATCCACCTTAACATCCTCATTTCTGCAACATTTATTTTATTTGTATATTTCCTTTTTGCAGGCCAGCATTCTGCACCATATATCATCGCTGGTCTTACTACAGTTTTATAAAATTTACTCTTGATTCTGGATGAGATTTTTCTATGGCACAACACACCAGAAGCATTTCTCTATTTTACTCATTCTGCTTGAATCCTGCTAATAACATCATTATCATGATTTGATGATTATTGATAAAAAAAAATTTATGGCTTAAAATGCAAAAATATAGGGCTGTTAAACAAGGATTATGTCCGCCTAACGTCCCTTCACTATATATCGATCTCCGTCTTTCATAGATCCATTGAAAGAAGATAAATTCGTCAAGCATTCTTAGGTCTACATATCATTGTTTGAGACGTAAGGCTAGTAGCTCTAATCCGAACGACTCAAAACTTGATTGGCAATCAAATGGTTAAATTTCAAGTACAGGCTAATTTGCTCAAACTCGACTCAACCTCATCCTAAATCTCCCAATTAGCAACACGAATGATCATCTCAAAACTCAAGCTTGAAAGATTTTTTTTTTTTCAATTTCAATTATAAATCAAATTGCTCGAGTGCCGCTCAGCATCGTCCTTATACCTTCAAAGTTAACAACACAAGTGACAATAAAAACCTAGTAGGTTACATTAACATGTTCTTTATACGATGTGAGGACAATATCTTTACTCAAATGAACTCAAATCTCAACTCAAAACCGAAAAAAATTGGCCTAACGTAGATGTCAACTTTGCTTGAGCTTGACTCGACCTTCGTCTTAAACTTCCTAGTTAACGACATCAATGACAATACAAAAGCAATCACATAAGAAGTAATTACATTAAGATGTAAGCCTACTCGAATCACATTAAAGCTCAACTCGAAATTAAAGACCGACTTCGAGTAAAACTCAATTTACTTGAAATTTTCTCGATGCCGGTTCTAAACCTCTTATCGAGCTACCTACATGAATGATCATAAAAGTCATGTGGGCATAAACAAAAAGTAACGACATCAGGAACATGCTTTATTTAAGATGTAAGGTTAATACCTCTACTCCAATCAATTCGAAACTCAACTCTAAAAAAAACAAAAAAAAAAACCTTCCACAGCTTCAACTCACTCAAACTCGAATTGATGCCAGCCTTAAACATTCAAGCAAACATCATGAATGGCATTAAAAAAGAAAAAGAAAACAGCAGACATAAAACAACATGAAATGTTCAGCTTATGCTGAAAAAATGACAGAAAGATAAGCAGGTTCTGCTCATGAACCAATGAACAGTTTATGTTCTTCATCTCCCAGCATCAAAACGTGAACACCCAGCAGCAAAATCCTCTTCCCTTCCTCATTCACAGTGCTCATGCGCTCGCAAGGTTCCACTCTCATTTCAGTCACTGAAACTCCGTTAGCTTCGGTGAAAACACGCTCAAATCCGATCAACTGCTTCTTCGGCGATCCTTTAAATCTCATTACAGATCTCGAAAACAGTAACACTGCATGGCTTCCATCCATATCTCCGTTGTTTTCTACAGAAATCTGCACATTGAAAGCAAATTCTTCACAAGACATTATTTCATCAATGAGAAGAAATTCACTCCCAGCTTCTGTCTTCTTTCGAGCTTCAGAAGAGTATTTCAGTAAGATTATTTCCTTTGGAGCTGACAAGAATTTGTACGAGAGCTTGGAGTAGCTCAAGCCGTACCCGAATCCGTAGACGACCTCCCCATCATAGAATCGATAGGTTCTACCCGGGTAACCCCTTGATGGGTCAGCTCTCATGTTCATGTCGTTCATCGGAACCGCGGTGAAGGATTCTGGGTACCAAGTCATTGGTAGCCGCCCCCCTGTGTAATCATTTCCGTGTTGAGATCAGAAGGTGCTATCAGGTTTATTGTTTTGGTTGCTATGTTGTGTTTGATTGTTAGGTTACATCAATCTCATACAAATCCAAAGTTTCTGCTTTGATATAAAATTGACGGAAATTGACAAATATCAGTGGCTTAAGATTTAAGCAGATTAAGCACAAGTCAATGGTCTTAAGCAGAATTAAGCAGAAAAATTTTTGATTACCAAAATAGCTTTTAAGTTAAACTGAATTCTCTTTGGAAGGTCTGTGGTTCATCTTTGGGCTTATTGTGTTTGAATTAAATGAAAGATTTGTAATATTTGATGATCAAAACAATCTAAACATTGGTTCTGTATAAAAAAAGGTGAACTAAATAACTGTTGAAAATAATGCGTAGAGGAAATTTTAAATTGAACATAATGTAGTTAGCCACATAAATTATGCCCAGATAAGTTAAAAACATAATCATAGTAAAAAGAACAGTGTAAATATAAGAACACCATATATATGCAATTAGAAAGTGTCGATAGAAGAAGGGGTGGTATTCTCGAAAGATAGAGATACAAAGCTTCAATGTATGCTGCTGCAAAAAAGAAAAATAAAAGCAGTAGGAAAAAGAATAGAACAACTAGAAAAGCACATGCTAATTATACAGAGTTTGTTGAAATTTTTCTACATCGCATCGAGACAATAAAAATGCACCAATAAAGAAAGTGGGGTGATTACAAGACTTTCTCCATTAATACATGAGGCGAAGATCGAGGGCTTTTAGTTGCCTTTGTCAATGTTGTATCCTCTCTTCTTATAGGACGAGGGATCCTCTTTTTAGGCAAAGAGAAGATCATGAGGATCATAGAAAATCAGGTAGAGGCTAAATGGTGGGAACACGACGACATCGGACCGTCGATTTGTTCCAGGTAGGGCCTACACTCGACATCCGAAATCTCACCACGTGGCGTCGATCTGGATGGAGGATTGATATCTGCAGATTTGGCAGCAGGCACGATTGGTGGCTGATCAGTGGATTGAAAATCTCTATTTAAATCAATTTATTGATTTGAATGAGAATATTCTAAATTTTGGGCTAATCTCGTTTATTTTCTTCTATTTTTAGATATTCGAATTTGGCATGTTGTAACCAATTCTTATTTTTGCATTTATTTCTACAATTTGAATTTCGATTGTAATCGCCTATATAAGGGCAAGAACTAGTACTGATTGTGGGAATCCTGAAATGAAATTATTTTGAGCTTGAAAACTGTGTGTTATATCTCGGTAAAGGGAAGGGTTGGGGCCTTGGGTGAAAATCCCTAAATACCTTAAAGAGATTTAAGGTATTCCCAACTCTTCTCGAATCTTTTCGCAGTTCACAAGTTTTTTAACATCAAGGCCCTTGCAAGTAATTTCCCAGCTTTAATTCCCCAAACAGAGCCCCGGCTCTGTTTCTGTCGTCGATGCCGCGCGCCACGCCCGGCCCTTCGCTGGACCAGCTCTACCCGCCTTCACCGACATCCGGTGAGCTCGCCGGCCACCGCTGGTCGCCGCCGCCAGCCCGATCCGTGCAACGACCCTCATCCTGCTAGGCCCCACAGCGCCACCATCGCGCTCGTCCGCCTCCGCCGTGCTCGCATGCTTTGCTCGCCCGCCATCAGCGCCGACCCCTATGCGTGATGCCTGCGCAAGGCGCCACTGGCTTTGCCTCGCTCGACGCCACGCCTGTGCCGCTCGCCCGCCATCAGCGCCGACCCCGTGCGAAGGTCGACAGCCCCTCCCACGTCCATCATCCGCACATCCTCGCGTGCATCCTGAGGACTCCGATCGCCATCGTCCGCTGCAACCTCGCCCTCTGCTTTGGGGCGCCTAGTTCGGCTGACCCACTGGTTCGCCCTCGCCGTCACTATGCTCGCCCCTGCCACTGCCTTGCGAGCTCCCAGCTTCAACCCTCTGCTGAACCCCACAGGGCTGCCGATATACAGACGATCCGCAGGTTGCTGCAATTCCGCTTTGAGATCCGGAATCTCCCCTCGAGGTAAACCCGAACATCAACTGAATACCTTGAAAATCCTGCGAGATTTAGTTGTGGTATTTGTTATTGAGACTGTTTGATTTGCTCGCCCGTGTGAACTTGAAATTATATTGTGTGATAAATTGTTGTTGGGTAATATTATTTGTGAGCATACCTATACTACTGCGTACCCCTAGCTCTGACTTGTTGAGATAAAGTTGCCTAAAATTATTTGATAAATTTATTAGATATCATTTGAACTTATTTCTAAATATTTAAAATTGACTCGCTTCATGGATTTATAGTTTCTTGGTTATTACATAATTATCATTAGAGATATTCTTAAATTAATTTATGTTCATCAGCTAGAATTATTTACTGATCTTTAATTTGGAATGCATCTTACATATTGTCCCGGATCACTAAACGTGCTTGACATTCTGATAGAATATGCACTTGCAAGCCTTTAGGGTGATGTCACGTATCCCATGATTTATCACAATTTGTTATAAATTAATAATGACATGATATTCCTAGAATTGGAGAGAGAAGATGATACTTTCTGTTGCATGAATAACCCAAAGACAATGGGGATGAACCGGAGATAGCCAAAATGAGTCCCCGACTATCTACATAAGGCATAGAAAGCATTCTCCGAGAAATTTGTTATAGGCCAAGGATGTCTAGACTTGAATAGGAGGATGAGAGGTTGAACTAGTAAGCAACTTGAGATACTCCTTCGATTAACCTGAGTACAATAATTTTTTTCTCGGTTAGTTAGAACGAATGGTAATTGAACCAAGCATTTGACCCGTAAGCAGAAGAATCCTCTTACATCCATAGGGAGTACAAGAGAGAGACTTTATTATATAAAAAATAAGATTTAAAGAAACCTTATATCAATTAATTGGTTTTTGATCTCACATGGGATACAAAAAACAGATCCTGTTCTTCTTCCGTATTAGAGTACCGAATTGCTCACAGAGCTTAAGATCACTCCAAATTTATATGAAATCTCTTTTGTAGTTGATGAAGAATAACCTAAGAGAAATTGCTACTAAGATCTCAGTAAGCTCATTCACTTTCTCCTGAAATTTAGAACCAACGGCTACTAGTAATCCAATGAAAACCTAATGCTACAGGAGGTAAATATTTATTTATCTCCTAAATTAAGGTTTACTAAATGAGCCAATGGGCCCGAACCTATCAAGGTCATAATCAAGGCAAATTTCAATAATCTATACCTCTGCCATGATTAAAACCAATTCTCCAAAATATTCTACATATAATCTCTCCAATCAGAAACAACCCCTCCTCTCTGGGACCACCACAGCCTAAGGTCCAAAAAATGCTAAAACTTCAAAATTGGTAAAGGTTTTGAGAGCACATTCCTATGATTTATCCTGAATTGAATTTTCTACCCAAATCTTTCAAGCAATATGTGCAGCAATCCCCTTTTAAGCATTGCTCTATTCATCCTTTCAGCTACCCACATTTTACTATGCTTGCTCAGGATAATAAAACATCGAGTAATATATTCCTTAAAAAAGAAATTCTGAGACACCTTTAAGATGAACTTTCCAACATTACCTATGCAGAAATCCTTTATATGCTTGTAGTAGCTTTGTTTTATGCCCTCTTTCTAGTATTTAAATTTTCAAATACTTTTGATTTATGTTGAATGAAACAAATGTAGAACTATTTTGAACAATTATCCACTGAGAGAAGTAAATGGAGATCAACCCACATATTTGAATACATACTCAAGGATTTTCTTTCTTCTCTTGCAAGAAGTAAGAAATTGACTTTTCATATATAGTTTGTTTGTTAGTCTATTTAACATATAGTTCAACTATTTTTTATTATAAATCAAATACAAAGCTCAAGCTTCAAAATTTTATAAAGTAACTCATCCACCAAGGATAACTTGATTGTATTTGATTTTAGATCTAATTCTTATTATCTTTGATCTATCATGTTGCACCTTGCCCTTATCAAGGAAGGTTGTAGTGTGCCTTGCCCTTGCCAAGAAGGATGCAGACATTTGTTTTACACCAAAATAACCCTCACCCTCCGTTGCCAAATCTCAAAGTCCTTATCATTAAAAATTTTCCACTTAAGTTTTGTGTTTAATATATCTTGGTACCTCAATTGACGAACTACATGAAGTAGTTCTCATACCAAACATTGAAAATTGTGTAAAAAATATTAAGATTCAAATAGACATGTAGTTAGCCAAATTAATTGTACCTTACTAAATTCAAGAAACAGAGATAGTTAAAGAATAATACAAATGTAAAGGCACTACAATTCATAGAACTGGAGAAATTTTTTACATCTATTACAAGAGCTAAATAGAGATTCATTATATATAAAAAAAGGATAGAAATAAAACCGAACACCAATCATTTGATTCTCGATATAAGAGACAAAAAATTGATCTCATAGAGCCTCACATGATTGTCTTCAAATTCCTAAGAAATCACTTTTGCAGCCGACTAAAAAGAACTGAGAGAAATTAACGCTAAAATTCAAACATGAAAGCTTGCGCACATTCTCCCAAAACTTGAAACCAATGCTTCCCACAATAGATTAATATTTACTCTCTCCTAAATCAAAGTTTATCAAATGGATCATTTATAATAGGCCCAAGCTCAATATACTTTCAATCGAGGCAAACTTTCAACATCCAATTGGACCATTTATAAAAATTAAACGCAAATCACCAAACCTATGATTGATGCAGCCAACAACGTCAACTAGAGTAGACGAAAGGGAAAGTAATTAGCAAAGAGAAGCAAGCACATTCTGGCCCACGAAAAAAAGTAATAACTCGTTAAACAGCCTTCAGCCTCCTCATAGTTGCTTCATAAGCAACTTAACGCCGCCTAAGCAACTTATGGGGAGTGAAACGGATAAGGCGTAAATGACTACGATCAAGCGCTTTCGTTAACAGATTAGTTTAATAGCTCATAAGTTTCCATAAGCAAGCTCAATATAGGTTTTTGACATTATTATTGCTTACGCATAACATACCATTACGCAAGATTTGTTCTCATGTTACACATGTATTTCCCACTTCTATGAAATGCCTATCAATTGAGAAAACAATCAAGAAATGGTAGAAAACATAGCTCGCATGAGAAGCTAAAAAATTTCTTATCAATAAGGCAATTTGAATAACTCCCAAAAACTTGGAGAAATTGAATTTACCAGGGTTGAAGTCACCAAAGAGGGCTTCCGCCACAACCTGCCCTCCAACTTCGCCTGGGTAACCGATCCAGATAATGCTGGCAATCCTGGGATCCTGTTTCGCAAAGGAAACATCAAGAGGTCCTCCACCCATAAGGACTAGAATCAGAGGCTTTTTGCTCGCTGAAGCAACAGCTCTGACAAGATCCTCCTGCTTCCCAGGAAGAAGGAGGCTCACCCTATCATGATCCTCAGTTTCTTCGGTAAGGTTCAGCCCAGCGACCACGACCACCACGTCCGCCTCCGCGGCGAGACGAACGGCCTTTCGAAACCCATCACTGTTCACGCATGAGGTGTTGGCGCAGCCGGCGGAGAAGGAAGTCTCCGGCAGATAATCTCTCAGGCCGTCGAGTAATGTCTTGGGAGCACAAGGAACTCCGCTGTAGCCGCCGCCCAAAACCTCCGACCGGTCGCCGGCAGGACCGATGAGGGCCATGGAAGAAACATCGCTTCTCCTTAGAGGTAGAAAGCTACCGTCGTTCTTGAGAAGCACCACGCCCTGTCTCGCTGCTTCCAGCGCGAGCTCCCTGTGCTCTTTGGTGCACACGTGCGCAGGCCCGAGCTGCCCGTACTTCTGCTTCGCCGGGTCTCCGTCAAAGAGGCCGAGACGTAGGAGGACGGAGAAGAGATTGAAGAGTGCTCGGTCGATGTCCTCCTCCTTCACCTTCCTGAGCTTCACCGCAGACTCGGTATGCCGAAGCAAATACGTCCCGCAGTTGATGTCCATCCCTTCCACAGGGATCAAAATATGCAAAAAATTCTGTAAGAAATCGAACCCAAATTAACAAATCAAAGAAATTTTGATCCTTGATCATGCCTACCAGCTTTCAGCACTTCAGCGACCGCGTCTTCCGGCGAGGCGGCGTACTTCTGATCCTCGAAAATGATAGCAACGGCGTCGCAGTCCGAAGTTACATATCTACAAACAGGTGGAGGGCATATAAGATTCCCAGTTTTGAGCTCGAAGAAGAATAAAGAAAGAATTACCCTTGGAATCCCCAATCTTCTTTAATCTTACTCAGGAGATCGCCGCGGGCGCACGACGGCACGCCATTAATTTGGTTGTAGGAGCACATCAAGCAGCTTGCGCCACCTTCCCTGATGCAGGACCGGAAAGGCGGCTCGTAGGTGTCTTCCATGTCTTGCTCCGTAACCTGAAAACTATGGAGGAAAACTTCACAATCGGATCAGCCATTGGAAGCCAAGAACTAAATTGACACCGGCAGACCTTGGCATTGAATGTGTATCTGGTGAAATTTCTCCATTTCTCCAGATCGTAGGCTGTGTGATGCTTGCAGCAAGCTGAGAGCATCATCGACCCACGGTGGCCGTCGCCGCCGGTGCGGAACTCGTCCAAAGCCCTCTTTTCACCACCGGCATTGGGCTTGGGATCCCAGCCGGCCTGGGACTGGAATGCTGTCACGAAATTGACGGCGAAGGCGGAGGCGACCATGGGGTCCTCACCGGGGGTTTCCTGGCCCCGCCCCCATCTTGGGTCGCGGAAGATGTTGATGTTGGGAGCCCAGAAGGTGAGTCCGGCTTGATCGAAGTTATGCATGGAGCGGGCCTCGACGGCGATGGCCCTGGCGACGGCGCGCCAGAGGGTGCGGTTGAGGGCGGCGGCGGAGAGGATGACTTGTGGGAAGACTGTGGCGGAGGAGATGGTGCCGTTGAAACGGACGCCAGGGCCATTTCCGGCGAGGCCGTGGAGAGACTCCGACCACCACTCGTATGGGGGGATTCCGAGGCGGGGAACGGCGGCCGCGGTGTTGGAGAGCTGCTGGATTTTCTCTGGGAGAGTGAGCAGGGAGATGATGGAGCTGGCGCGGTCGGGAATGGGGAGAGAGACGTTGCAGAAGGGAAAGGAGTTTAAGTGAGGGGGCTTGCAAGGGTAGCTCCGGCGAGCGCCGGCGGCGGAGAGTACGGCGGGGACAAGTGATAGGAGGAGGATGACCAGCAGCCGCCCATTGGATGGCCGCAGTTGCGGCGCCATCGCTCTATGTTCATCGATTAATAATTGGGTTCGTTTTATCAAATAAAAATAATAAGGGCAAATTTCACCCAGGTCCCTGAGTTTAAGTGTTATTATCACACAGGTCGATATTTTTAAAATATATCATCCGGGTCCCTAGGTTTTCAAAAAATATCATCCGGATCCTTTTTTTATTTTTTATTATTAAAAAATATACAAAATATAATTGGACTATATTTCAAGACCCTTGTGCCGTTCTTATAGAACACATTTGTTTAGTGATGTAACAACAATTTAGAATTCAAAATATGTCAACATGAGATTTTTTCAAAATTTTTATAGATTTCGAGTTGATTTTAATAGATAAAATTCATCCATTTGGAAGTTTTACTCTCGATATTTAAAATTTAAAAAATAAAAAAATTCATATTTGCACATACACTTTCTAAATAGTTTAATTATCTCGAGTCAAACTCAATTCATAATTAAAAATTTCAATTTCAAGTTGAGATTTTGCTCGAGTCTTATTTCCGATCACTTAGTGAAGTTTTTGTCGTCATTATATAATTTTTCGATGAATCGAGTCACCAAACTTCTCCGAGTTCAATTTCCTCTGTCAACAGAGATTTTCATAACTTTAACTGAACTAAAATTAAGTTAATTAAATAATATCAATGTTAATTGTCTTTTTTTCTTTTCTTCATGCCAAATCATCTTTTGGTATAATTAATCAAAGATTCAAAAAAATTTAATAGAAGGATAAATATAAAATTATCATATCATTAAAAAGTGCAATTGAATATTTAAAAAAATAAGTAGAAAATACTATTGAGAAAGATTATAAATTTATTTATGCCTTACCCATCCATTCTTAGTTAATTACGCTATGCACACTCAAAATATTATAAAATCTTACATACACATATTTTAACTTATTTCTATTCTAATGAGTAATCATAATTTTTCAATAACCTAACTATAGTTAGATTACAAAAAATCTGAGCCGTTTATCATATTATTTTAAGGATATTTAAATATATTTTGAGTGAAAATTCTAAAATCTTAATATTTAGGTGGCGGCAAAGGAAGGAGACATCTGCGACGTGAATTGATTTTATGACAAATCAGTGATTTAGTGCGGTATTGAGGAAGAGAAAAATATGTACCATTAAGGGTAAAAATATAATTTTTATAATTTACTAACAGAATATATTTTTTTCAAATAAATTTTGATTAAGTTTTAACTCAAGTGTGTGTATGTAAGATTTTGTAATGTTTTGAGTGTGCATTGCGTAATTAACTAAAAATGGATGGGTAAAATATAAACAAAACTAAATGGTGTGGATTATCTCTAAAATATTTAACTAAAAATATTGATAATATTAATTAAAAATTAGAGAAATATATAATTACAAAAGATGGAGTTTAATAAATTCTCTTGATTGCTTTATAAAATATGCATTTTTCAAAATTTTGGACCATTAAAGAATTATTAAAAATTGGGTCTAATTGATTTTTAAAAAAACAAAATTATGTTATGGTCATAATTGTTCATGGTAATATTTGTTGCCGCTTGGGATCAAAATTAATGAATTATTTTAATATAATTATTCCAGGCACATGTTTTGTTAGAAACTTCTCTAACAATTCTTGCCGAACAGCAGCTCCTTGTCGAACAGTAGCCCGTTGTCGAACAGCAGCTCAAAAATATATCACAAGATCGTACCCTCCATACTACTGTGTCAACTCAGCATTTAAGACAGCATGGGAGCCCGCTCCCTAATCGTCCTTTGCAGGAGTAGGTGTCAGATGTGGCAGACTAAACCTACTATGTCCCCTCATCTTCAAGCTATAAATAAGGGGAGATTGCTCTCTCTAAGGACCTTTCCTTCTTCTCTCTCTCCGGCTGAGCTATCACTCTCTCTCTTTATCCCTCTTGTACTCATTCGGTCTCCATTTAGAGATCAAGTTTTGTAAGAGGAGATTCGATTAGTGGATTCAAATCGCCTGGACGACGACGTGGTTTTTCCCCCGGACATTCAGATTTTCACGTAAAAATTATTGTCTCATTTCTCTCTGTGGTGGTGCATTTTTTGCATCAACATGTTTATTTATAATTTGTATTTAAATTTAGGGGAAAATAAGGCAAGAAATCAAATTCATTTAATTAGAGTAAATTATTTATAGATCCGGATTCTTGCTACTTGCAAGTTGGTGCATTAAATTTGAATTATTATTTTTTATGATCTTTACATTTAAAATTTTAATTTTGATGGCTTTAATTTTTAATGGAGGGAATTACAAGTGATATCCCTAAAAAATAATTATTTTACTCATGAAATTATATATTTATGCGTTACTCTACGTATGGAATATATGTGAACTGCAATCTTCTATATTAATGACAGACTTGATCTTTCTCTACTAAATTTAGATAAATAATTAGATATTTTATTATTTAGTGAAGAGAGTACAAGTTATAATTATATATTTAAAATATAAAATCACATATATAAATATTTATTTGTAGATTAAATAAATAAAAAAATATTTGTTAAATTAAACATTTTTAATTTATCACCTTAAAAATGATAAGATCAACTTGAACAAAAAGGAAAGATCTCTTAAAAAAGAATTTGGACCAGTTAAATTTATTCAAATTATTATTAGATTTCTTAATTTGTTTCATATTTATATACTATCTTCTCAAAAAAAAAAGGTGGCGAAATGACTCTAAGAGTTAGACGAGTAAAATTGTGACCGCAATTTGGGTTTGACTGTTGATGGTGAATAAACTCATCGATCTTTTAAATTGAAGAACGAACTAGCGATTCAATGACAAGTGACCACTAGAGTTTGTTAGAATAATATTAAGAAAATCTGTCATTAATAAAGTAATGAATTGTTTTTGTGAAATATTCGCTGTAATAAAATTTTAAAACATAAAGACTTTATCACGTTTATTTGTAGGATTTAATTTAATAAAATTAAAATTAAATTTAGATAAAAATATTTTTTTACTCAAAATCGTGAATGATGTGAAATAAATTTAGTGGGCATTTGGTTCGTTGTCATCTTAGTGTTATGCTATGTAATCTAGAAATCATCTTTTGATTAATAATTTTATAATCTAATACAAAATTATTTATAGATATTATTAAACCAAATAATTACTTTCTCTAGATAACATCAAAATAACATTGAACTAAATCTCTCTTAATTATTATATTGGGATATGTGAGAAATATGATATAAAATTAATTATTATTTTAATAATATATGCAGGATGTGAAATAAAATAAATTTTTAATATTAAATTTTATGTATAATATGATTTATCTGTTTAAAATTGAACGGCATAATTTTAAACTAGAAAATTGGGGCTAGAAAGCCAATCTGAATTCCAAAATAAGCAAATTTATTAAATTGAGAAAATTATATATTATGAGGAACACTACATTCTCTATGATGCACTACGCAATCGGGCTGGCCCGTAGGACCACAGTCTCAATCGTCAGGCCCGGCCCGAACCCGAAGAGTACCCCCAACTCGAGCCCCTCCCCTGTGGTTCCCTTCCCTTCCTTTGCAGACCTCCTGCGCATCTCATCGAGGATGAAGAGCACGCAGGCGCTCGACAGGTTGCCGTACTCCGCCAGCACGTGCCTTGTGGCCGACAGCCTTTCGGGCCGCAGCCCGACCGTCTCCTCAAGCCTGTCGAGTATGGCCCGCCCGCCCGGATGCGCCGCCCAGAAGATGGAGTTCCAGTCCCTGACGCCCAGAGGGGAGAACGCCTCCTCCAGGCACTTGCCGATGCTCCCGGAGATGACGCCGGGGGCGTCGCGGTGGAACAATGCGTGGATCCCACCCTCCCCGAAGCGGCCTCCGATGGCCCTTTCCGAATCCGGGATCACCAGCTGCGACGCGGAGATGATGGAGAAGACGACCCGCTCCCCTGCCCGCTCGTCGGCGTCGGCGCCGACTATCAGAGCAGAAGCGCCGTCGGCGAAGAGGGACTGGGCCACGAGGTCGTCCAAGTGCTCCTCGGAGGGGCCGCGGATGACGGCGGCGGAGGTGGTCTCCGAGCAGACGACGAGCACGCGGGCTCCCCTGCTGCTCTCGGCGAGGTCCTTGGCCAGGCGGAGGACGGTGCCGCCGGCGAAGCAGCCGACGTGGTAGAGCATGACTCGCTGGACGGAGGGGCTGAGGCCGAGGTGCTTGGTGAGGATGTAGTCGGCGCCGGGAAGGTCCACGCCGCTCAGGGTGGAGAAGATGAGGTGGGTGATGCGGGATTTCGGCTGCCCCCATTCCTCGATCGCCGCCCGGGCCGCCGCCGCCCCCAGCTTCGGTATCTGCTCCACCGCCAGCTTCTGCCGCGCGTCCAACGACGGCTCGTCGAAGGTGCGCAGGCTGGGGTTTTTCTTGATCAGCTCCTCGTCCCAGGAGAAATAACGCTTCCTGATCGCCGTCTTCTCGCCTGCATACTCTCTCTGTTAGTTTCTTTCTTTGTAGAAATTGACAACAAAAAGGAAAGATCTTTGGAAAAAAAATTTCTCTTTTTTTCTATATATCTATATATAAAAGTGCATAATTAAAAGTAAAAAAATAATTTAATAATTTAATACTACCAAAAAAAATATGAACAGAAATTATAATAATTGATTCTATATATTCAAAATAAAATAAAATTTTATTATTTAATAAAGTATAATAAAATAAAAGATTCATTATGTAACTGATCACACTAAATAAGATAAAAGCTTGATTTTTTATTGTTATATTTAGTAAATTAAGGATTAATCTATTGAATAATTTATTAAATTAAAATTTTAATTTATAATTAATCAATTCTTTGAGATGTATAAGAATATTCAATTTGTAAAAAAAATATTTTTTTGGAAATGTTTAGTGAAAAAAATGATCAAAAACATTAAATCTAACTAAATTTTTTACCAAAGAATTAATGATATTACATAGATTAAAAAATTATTTTTTACTTATGTGGTAATAGTTAAATGCAAAGTGCACTATAAAAAGTTAGAAATTAACTTCAATATTTTCAATGCTTTTAAAAAAATATTATAGTGAAATAAAATTATTTTAAGATTAAATCTGTGTTAAAAAATAAAATAAAATTATTTTTTTTATCAAATATATATATATATATAATAAGAAGTAAAATTGATTTTTAAAATTAAAATTTCCAATGAGCTGTAAAAATATATTAATTCTTAATGCTAAAATTTACTAATAATATTGTTCTTGCGCCAACAACAGACAATTAGAAGATCTTAGAACCTATACAAACCCGTATAGAGACATTATCGTTGAGTAGATTATAAGTATTTTGCTTTCATTGTTCTTTTATAAGATTACACATATATCGCGTAACGCAAATAGTGCAGTCGACTTTTTGGCTCATTATGTTATGTTGGGTAATTTTCGCTGGAAAAGAGATATGTCTTTTTTTATTGCTTTTTGTAATATTTTCAAGGAGGATGTTGGTTGATTTCTATAATATTTATAATATTAATTTAGTTTAATGCTATGGCTTGTAATTTAAAAAAATGAAAAAAAAAAAAAAAAAAAAAAAAAAAAGGTAAAACTTACAGATGCGTCTGAACTTCTTCTTTAGGTCGACCAAGTGCTCGCTGCCGGTGATGCGAAAGTAGAAGTCGGGGAAGTCGACCTGCTCGACGGCGTTGGGAGGGGTCGCCGTGCCGATGGCCAAGATGGAGGCGAGCCCATCGGCTCTAGGCGGCTTCTTCATGGTCTCCAGGCTGCCAGGCATCTCTGCTAGCTAGCTCCTTTCGAAAGTCTGACTCGCCGGCGATCGATGAGCTGCTCTTGTTAGCTTGCCGCCGCTTGCTCCGGCGATCTAGCTCCTCCTCGCCTGCTATATATGCAACT
This sequence comes from Apostasia shenzhenica, assembly GCA_002786265.1. Classification (NCBI taxonomy): domain Eukaryota; kingdom Viridiplantae; phylum Streptophyta; class Magnoliopsida; order Asparagales; family Orchidaceae; genus Apostasia; species Apostasia shenzhenica. Next base: position 3,626,558 of record KZ452015.1, read on the forward strand.
GAGGAGCGCCATTTGTGGGGGTAGATGGCATGAGCCCGCGGCCATCCACCGGCTACCGCATGATGCTTGAAATATCTTTTCAATTTTTTTTCTTCTTTGGAACGTCGTCTTCAAATTTTCAAAGCCGCCTCTAACGACCCTGAAAATTGTTTATAGGTCTGAATCAACACAATTTCGAGTCAAATTCAACTCGATATACGACAGCACCGTGATTTAAATTTAACGAGTAGCCTCCGTTTGTTTAGTTTCAGGTTTATAATCAACCCGAGTAACGGCGTTACGGAGTTATCATTACCGACTTAATTTATAAGGATCGCTGTAACGAGTCAATGCTTATATATTGTTGAAGTTTAATTTACTAAATTTTATTTTTAATTTGTATATTAAAAATTTACCAACTATTAATTTAATCAAAATAAATTCAATTATAAAATTCTTGTACCATTAAGTTTTACGAACATTTTATAATTCCTGTGATGGGAGAATTCAACTAGAAATACGATAACATCATCATGTAAGATCTCGACTCATTTAATAAATAGGTTAGATTTAAATCAAGCTATTCAAGTTAGGTCAAGCCTGAAGCACCAACTCGTTCTTATACTCAAGAAAAGAGCGTATTTGGGAAAATTTTTTTTTTGATAAAACTTAATGTTAAAAAATGCATTTGTATACATAATTATAAGCTTAAAAAATGCTTTCAAAAAGTCTAACTTTTACAAATTTAATGATAAAATTATTTTTAATTATTTTACATAATATTAACTAGTAATTTTTGATATTAAATTAAATATAATTAATATAATTAATATAATATATGTAATAATTATTCAACATTTATTTTTTATAATAATTGTGTATATATTTCAAATATTTATTAATAAATATAAATATAATTATTATTTATAAATAATATATATATAATAATGATAATTAAAATTAAAATAAATAATATAAAAAGTATGCATATAATTATTTTAATTATCAAAAAATAATATACACATAATTAAATATTATTATTTTTATAAATATAAATATAATTAAAATTATTTTATACATATATAATTTGATCAAAAATATAATTTAATTTTGTAGCATGCAATTTTTATTTTTTACAAAGCAATATTACTTTTGGCAATAACTTTTACAATAATTTGCTAAATATAATAAAAAATTTTTAAAACCACTTTTATACAGCAATAAAATATAATAATTTTTGAAAAATTAAAGCAATGTTAAGATCCTAAGCCATTTTGCCATATTTTTGTTAGTTGATCGAACTAATTTTCATAGATTTTTAATTTTCACTATAATTCCAACACCTATTTGCTTCTAATCACAATTATAAATATTTATTAAATGCACATTTATCTGCATATAATCAGTAAATTCTAGAGCAAATTATACTCAGGTCCCGAGTTTAAGGATTAATATCACACAATTCTATTGATTTTAAAATTAACATTGGGGTCCCTAGGTTTTCAAAAATATCATTTGGGTCCTTTTTTATTTTTCTATTATTAAAATTATTAAATTACCATTATCCCTTACTTCTCTCCCTCCAACAGATCAGCAGCCGCGCGGCCCTGCGCCACTGCTGCGCAGTCCTACGCCGCCCGCCGGCCTCGCACGGCCGCATGACCCCCGGCGGCTGGCTCGCGCGGGCCTCTGTGCGCGATGCAATCGGCGACGTTGCGCGCAGCGGCCTTGCGACGCAGCCGGCGCAGCGCACTGCGCGCAGGCGTAACGCGCGGCTGCTCTGCGTCGCACGGCAACTGCGCGCGCAGTGGTCGCCGGCTGCGTCGGGCGCAGCGACCGAGTGACCCAGCCGCCGGGGGTATAGCTGCGCGCGAGGCGCAAGCGCGCCGCAAGGCGCCGGGTCATCGGCAGCATCGTGCAGCAGCTGCGGATAGCAGCGGTCGCCGGCTGTGTCGGCGGCCGCTGCACGCAGGGACGCCGGCTGCATCGCGCACAGCAAGCCGCGCGAACCCAGCCGTCAGCGGGTCATGCCGCCATGCGAGGCGCCGGAGGCAGCGCAGCGGCGCGCGGCTGCCGAATCTATTGGAGGGAGGGAGGGTAAGGGGTATTAATAGTAATTTTTAATAATTTGCAAAATAAAAATAAAAAAAGTACCCAAATGATAATTTTTTGAAAAACCTAGGGACCCCAATATTTAATTTTAAATCGTGAACCTGTGTGATAATAACCCTTAAACTCAGGGACCTGGTGTCATTTTCCTAAATTCTAATATAAAAAATATTTAATTTACTTTACATACTCAATAATTTTTATAAAAAAATCAACTTTTATAATCTTAGACCAAAATAAATAAAATCGAGAATTTTTGTCTAAGATTGGAAATAAAGTTGATAATTTAAATAAATTAGAAATAATTGGATATGTCAGATAAAATTAATATTTTTTTATATTAAAATTTGGATGTAAATGATTAAAAATCAATATAATTTTTATTTTCATGACAAACAAGGAAACATTTACAAAATGATCAACAATGCAATTTGAAATTACATGAGGGTTGAACTTATTTAGTTTCAAGTCTCTTGAAACCATCAATCTTTTATATTAATTTCACATTTAAATAATTCTTAATATCTATTCCTATTTTTTGCTAATATTGATGGCCAAAGATACTCATTCCACCATCATAAATAGCAACGCGTTGCACCTGGGAAAATATTTTAGCAATTTAAGTGATGTTATATATGACATTGAAAAGGAGTGATTATATTGGAAAATATAAATAAAATTAAATTAATAATTTAAAAATTATATTATTTAGAGGTAAAATAAAGTAATTATTTAATATTAAAATTATTATTTTTAAGGGATAATTACTTACATACCATACAATTTATTTATTTATGCCTTACCATTCTATTCTTAGTTAATTACGCTATGCACACTCAAAACATTAAAATCTTTACATAACACATTTTAACTTATTATTTATAATGAGCAATCATATTTTTTATAACCTAACTATAGTTAGTTACAAAAAATTCTGAGCCGTTATCAATATTATTTTATTTTAGTTGAAAAACCTCAAAATCTTAATAGATTTAAGGTTGGCAGCAAAGGGAAGGAGATATTCCGCCGATCGTGAATAATTTTAGGACAAATCAGGCTTTAGTGCTGTATTGAGGAAGAGAAAAATGATAATCATATAAGAGTTAAAAATATAATTTTAATGATTTACTAATAAAATATTTTTTTTCAAAAATAGATTTTAATTAACTTTTAACTCAAATGTGTGTTATGTAAGATCTGTGTAATGTATTTGAGTTGTGTCATAGCGTAATTAACTCAGAATAAATTATAGTACTACAGAACAATTAAGTAAATGAAGTAAATATAAATTATGAATTAACAAGTACTTCCGATAAATTTTCACTAACAAAGATTTAACAAAAAAAACATGAAGGGAAAAAAAAGACAATTAATTTATTTATAGTATTTAATTAATATATAATAATATAGTTAAGATCAAGGACAATTTACAAATGTGAAGTTCACCATCAAAAAATATGATGCGAAATATGTGAAATGCGTAAAATTTAAATGAATATGGTGTGATAGTGGTAATATTTACAAATTGATGGTGAAATGCATAATTTTGTGTAAATTTCATGTCCTGTATGTAAAAACCTCTATAAAAAAATATTAATTTACTTCACATACTCAATAATTTTTAATAAAAATATCAATTTTATTTTATATCTTAGACCAAAATAAATAAATCGAGAATTTTGGTCTAAGATGTGAAATAAAGTTGATATTAAAATAAATTGGAAATAATTGAGTATGTCAAGTAAAATAATATTTTTTATATTAAATTTTGTGTAAAATGATTAAAAATAATATAATTTTGATTTTCACCCCGGAAACATTTACAAAATGATCAACAATGCAATTTGAAATTACATGAGGGTTGAACTTATTTAGTTCAAGTCCTTGAAAACCCATCAATCTTTTATATTAATTTCACATTTAAGATAATTCATTAATATTATTCCTATTTTATTGCAGAATATTGATGCCAAATACTCATTCCACCATCATAAAATAGCAATGCGTTGCAACTGAAAATATTTAGCAATTTAAGTGATGTTATATATGACATTGAAAAGGAGTGATATATTGGAAAATATAAATAAAATAAATTAATAATATTAAAAATTATATTATATTAGAGGTAAAATAAAGTAATTATTTAATATTAAAATTATTATTTTTAAGGAATAATTACCTACATACCATACAATTTAGTTTTATTTATGCCTTACCCATCTATTCTTAGTTAATTACGCTATGCACACTCAAAACATTATAAAATCTTACATATGCACATTTTAACTTATTTTTATTATAATGAGCAATCATAATTTTTAATAACCTAACTATAGTTAGATTATAAAAAATCTGAGCCGTTCATCATATTATTTTAAGAATATTTAAATATATTTTGAGTGAAAAAACCTAAAATCTTAATATTTAGGTGACTGCAAAGGAAGGAGATATCCACGACGTGAATTGATTTTAGGACAAATCAGCGCTTTAGTGTGGTATTGAGGAAGAGAAAAATATATATCATTAAGAGTAAAAATATAATTTTAATGATTTACTAATAAAATATTTTTTTTCAAATAGATTTTAATTAAGTTTTAACTCAAATGTGTGTATGTAAGATTTTGTAATATTTTGAGTGTGCATAGCGTAATTAATTAAGAATGAATGTGTAAGTAATACAGAACAATTAAGTAAATGAAGTAAATATAAATCTGTGAATTAACAAGTAGCATCCAATAAATTTTCACTACAAAAGATTAAAAAAAAAAAAAGAGGAAAAAAAAAGAACATGAAAAACTTGCACAATAGAACTACAAAACCTTCCAATGGAGAGAAAAGAGAGGGAGGAAGGCCGGCTGGGGATCAGCAAATGACGAAGGACAGAGTGGGGCACAACAAGATCTCCGAAAGGTGGTGGACCTGTGTGTAAATGTCAATATGACAACATATCACAAGATACGGCAATTAAAAAGGTTAACAAATTATACTATGGGCCCGTTTGGATAGAGTGATTTATCTGGGTAATAACACGTTATTTTACTTCTGGGTTAATAAATCCAGCGGGCTTCCCTTACCCCGCCTACCTCTGGGTTTTGCTACCCCAGCCGCGATGCTGGGGTAAGGGCGGAGATGGCGGATCTGACGCTCTCTCTCTCGTGCGCGAAGCCTTCGCGAGCAGTTGGGTTGTTCGCGCTAGCTAGCTGCCAGATGATGGCGCCGCTTCAGGCCCGGCGACAGAGGGGAACTTCCGCTCTGAAATGCCGGCCGGCGCAGTGCCTCTCCGGCAGCGGCGGCCTTCTGGGTTGGTGACAGTGAGTACTCTTGGTTTTATATGTGATGGGTTCAGGTAAACGCGGTTTCTCTACTCTCTGCCTGCCCTAATCGCAGATCTGCCTGCCCCTGGGTTTTGTTGATGCGGTGGATCCTCTCTATTTTTCTTGGTTCTTTGTTATTCATCTTCATCATTCCTAGTTGATTTGCGATTTTTCTACTGTCTTTTCTTGGCTTTATGATTCTGTGGTGTTTTTTCTGGGTTCTGCCTGGAATTTCTGCTGCCATTATCTCAACTTTTTTTTTTCATTATATCCTCTCTGTTTTTCTTAGTTCTGTGTTGTTCATCTTCATTATTCTTACTTGATTTGTGATTTTTTCACTGTTTTTTTTTTGTTCTGTGATTCTGTTGTGTTTTTTCTTGGTTTTGCCTGGAATTGCTGCTGCCCATTTTCTCAATCATGATTTTTTTTTCATTATATACATGCTGCAGTTAGCTTACTGTTGTGGCTTTGCATTTTTCAAAAAATTTTTCTGAGGGCTGAGGGCTGATTGTGCATTGTGATCCCCTCTGTTTTTCTTGGTTCTGTGGGGGGTGGGAATCAGAGACTCTGCTTTCGGTAACGCAACGTCTGAGATGGAGAAGATGACCGGCGTGACGATCACAAGTTAACAAGGCGTCAGCGGTGGTCAGTCAGTGCACCGGAGGCGAGACAGCGGCGTATGGCGAGTACGGCAGCTTTAGTCCGCCGGTGGGCACGGGCGGAGGGGCGACAATCGGTTGGAGAACACCGGAGAAATAGATGGGCGCACAGACGACCACAACGGTCGACGGGCGGCAAATGGGAGGCGGAGGCGGCCGACGGGCAGCGGCCGACAGGCGAAATCTATTAAACATAAATAATTCGTTAAAAATTTAGTTATGAAATTCTTAGTTATACTATACAAATTATTTAATTTCAATTATGTAAAATCATTCGAATATGATTTCAATAATACAAAAAAAAATTAAATACATATAAATATATAAATAAAAATATATATTATTACAAAATATATAAATAAATATTTTTTAAATACGCAACAATTATGTAAATGCATACATAAATTAATAAATAAGAATAAAACAACTGGCGCATATAAATTCGTACTTAGATATCAAAATATATACAAATATATATATATATATATATATATATATCTATAACTGCTTAAAAAAAATTAATTTAGTTAATTTGAAAATTAAAGGACTCAATTGCATATAGGTTCAAAATAGAGGAAGCTAATTGCTATTATATCTTATAATATGTGGGAATTAAAATTGCTGAATATAAAATTACACCTACGTGATAGAATTTATTTATTATTATTATTTTTTTTTTTTATAAGAAGTTTAACACTGCAGAATTGAATACTTCACAATAGTCTCCCAGATCATTCAGTTATTTTATCAGAATCTTTATTTTAATTTTGGAATAATTACCAGCATGCTACATCATTTCATTTTATTTATACGTTACCCATTTATTCTTAGTTAATTATGCTATACACACTCAAAATATTATAAAATCTTACATACATATACTTAAGTTAAAATTTAGTCAAAATCTATTTGGAAAAAAATATTTCGTTAGTAAATCATTAAAATTATATTTTTACCCTTAATAATACATATTTTTTTTCTTCCTCGATATCACACTAAAGCGTTGATCTATCCTAAAATCAATTCACATCGCGGATGTTTCCTTCCCGTACCATAACCTAAACATCAAAGTTTTTAAGATTTTCACTCAAAATATATTTAAATATCCTTAAAATAATATGATGAACGGTTCAGATTTTTTGTAACCTAACTATAGTTAAGTTATTGAAAAATTATAATTGCTCATTATAATGAAAACAAGTGAAAGTGTGTGTATGTAAGATTTTATAATATTTTGAGTGTGCAAAGCGTAATTAACTAAGAATGGATGTGTAACGCATAAATAAAGCAAAATAGTGTGGCATGTAGATAATTATCCCTTTAATTTTTCAGTCAATTTAAATTACAATAATGAGAAAATACATGGCAGCTCTAAATAATAAATTTTTACTCATTTAATTTTTAGAATTAGTTATTTATATATGTAATATAATATAAATTGCACCGCTCATCAAGTTAAAAACAAATCTCTCTTTTATCTTATTTTAAGTGTGTTTTGTAATTATGCATTCAAATTATATAATGACTTATATAAATATTAATTTTAAAAATTAAATGGGTAAAAAAAAAAAATTATAGGGAAACATAAATAATTCTCCCTTAAAATTATTACATAATCCAATTCTCTCTCTCTTATTTTTTCTGTTTTTTTTTTAAAACTAAACTTTTTTTTTTTGAATATTTCTTTGTATTGTCTAGCCTCGTTTGGTTCGAACTTTTTTTTAAATAAAAAAAATATTTTATTTTTTAAATTTAATAAAAA
>KZ452015.1:3655477-3668303 GCA_002786265.1 Apostasia shenzhenica
CACATCTACCTTAACATTCTTATTTCTGCAATATTTATTTTATTTGTATGTTTCTTCTTTGCAGGCCAGCATTCAGCACCATATATCATCGCTGGTCTTACTACAGTTTTATAAAATTTACCCTTAATTTTGGATGAGATTTTTCTATCGCATAACACACCAGAAGCATTTCTCAATTTTACCCAGCCTGCTTGAATCCTGCTAATAACGTTATTATCTATTTCGCCATCATTTTGTATAATTGATCCAATGTATCTAAAGCGCTCACTCTTCTTGACAATTTGATCACCAATTATCACATCTCCAATATAAGTATTTCTTTCTTGAATAAATGTGCACTCCATAAATTCAGTTTTTGATCTACTGAGATGAAAACCTTTAGATCTACTGAGAAGGAAACTATGTAGAGCAACGAAATGTAAATAAGAGCTTGCTAGAAGCATTCAGTACAACGTACCATCATGAGACACGACAATAAACTCAAGAGAAACGATAGAAACAACGAGCAAAAAAGAGATTCCTTGAGCTTTCATTGAAAGCAATATGGTGGTCAATCAACAGACTCAAAGTAGCCACCACTCACCATGATATGTTACCCTTTTTTTTATAGAACTACATTCGGACTTTGTTCATAAGTATATTGTATACATTTTTATATTATTTTATTCTTACAAAATTACATATGTTTTATACAATTTGTACCTCATTAATTTTTTAGCATCTTTGAAGGGAATATTCAATGACTATTATAATTTGATATTTTAGTTAAATATTTTTGTTAGTTTAATACTTATACCCAAGCCAAGCTTTTAAAAAAATTCTCTCTTTTATCTTCATATATTTAGTTTTATATCCTCCTGATTTAATTGATGCATTTTGGCATTAGAATTGATCATAGCTAGTTAACCAAAAAAACAAAGAAGGATTTACATACAGAACACTGAATTCATCACAAATTATACATTTCACCATCTTTTAGTAAATATTATACATATCACACTCTGCTTATGGGTTTTACATTTCTATTGTAACAATAGAAATGTAAAGAGAGTGTGATATGTGTAATATTTATTAAAAAATGGTGAAATACGTAATTTGTTATGAATTCAATGTTCTGTATGTAAATCCCCAAAAAACAGACTTCCCAACTATATATTAAACAAGAAAAAAGGAAATTTCCCCTATTAGTAGAAAAATTAATTTCGTTACTTATTAAATAATTGTTAACATTTGATATTCATTAATAAAAGTGAAAATTGAATTAAAAATTAATGAAAGGTGCCTTAATCAGGGAAAATTGCATCCGGGACCCTTGAGTTTAGCTCCTAAATTACAAAACATAAAAACTAATTATTTTTGATTAATTTGAATAATTTACACATTTTAGAGGACTATTATACCTCTTTATTCTTATACTTCTTGAATAATTTAATAAAAATTTAAATTCTTACGTTTCGTATTTTGTTCTAAAAATTTAAAAATATAAATAATATTATTTAAAAATTATATTTTAAAAAACTAAAAGTTAAGTATTGTCATCAATCTATAAAATAATAATAATAATAATAAGGTAGTAGTTATATCTTAATTAGAATCAAATGACAATATTTTAGCGATGCAAACTAATATTTTTAAAAATTGAACCAATTTGCAATGCATTTTTGTCCTTAGGGACAGATTCAATTTGCCCCAAAAATATTATTTAAGTTTTTAATGATAAAAAAAGGTTTTATTTAATTTGGGTAAATATCTTTCAAGTTCACTGAGATTGGACCCAATTTCACATAAGTTTGAGGAAACCCATTTAATGGAAGTTCACAAATTTATATTTATTTCTAATGGGTCCTCGGGGTCAATATTTTTTATTTAGGTCCCTCTAACAAAAAAAAGAAATTTCTATTTAAAATAAAATTCCCGGCCTTGGCATCTTTTTCAAATCTCAATATTAATATGAAAATTATTTTCATGGCATATTAAATTAGTTGTTGATTTTTCTTTATGAAAACAAATTAGTTGTTGATTTGGTATGATAGTAATTGATATTTATTAACGAAAGTGAAATTAAACTTTGAAAGGTCTCTTAATCATATTCTTTAGAAAACACAATTGTCATGAAAAAAAAATAATATTTATGTTTTTTTATTTTGTTAAATATCATTCATCTGAAAAATGAGAAATAAATTTTTTTTAAAAAATTTTAGAACGTAGGCAATGAAATATTAAAGGAAAAGATGATGTTATATAATTGAGGCTTGCTAACTATATTTATAAGATTGTAAATGATATATTGAGAGAATAAAAAAAAAGGCTCTAAATCATAAAAGTATTTAGCGGTGAAAAAAAGATATATAAGAAAAGAAAAAAAAAGAAAGTTTGTTGCAAAAATTAGCATAAATGCAACGACAGAAAATTTAGAGAAATACGAAATTGTTCAATAAGAATCTAAGAAAGCAGTATGTAATGCAAGGGATCCGAATTTTGATCATTTTTACAAAAAAAAATTGATAGAAGAAAGAGAAAGAGATATATATAAGTATGCCTAAGTAAAATAAAAAAAATAAAATACTTCATTGAAGTAAAATATAGTAAAGATAAAAATTAAAAAATATTTTTTAAAGAAAAAAAAATTTTAATACAAATAGATTAATTACTTTTACAAACTATTCAATGACGATTATAATAGTATAATTGATCTTACTGAATTTAATATTCAAAAAAATATAGAAATTACTTTTACGTTAAACATATAAATAAAGGTGAAATTAGATAAGCTTTACAGAAAATTAAATACAAAAAAAGCATTTAGAGCATATGATATTCTAATGAATATTTAAAAATATATGAGAGATAAAAAAAAATTTTACTCAAGTAATTTAATCTGATTTTGAAGATTAAAAGAATGTCAAATGAATGGAGAAAGAGTATTACAAGAATAAAAATGATCTACAAAATTGTGTTAATTATAGCAGAATTAAGTTAATGAGAATATTTTAAAATTTTGAGAAAAAATAATCGAGCATAGATTATATTATGATAATAGGATATCGCAGAATCGGTTTAGTTCTAAGCTACACGGATCCATTATGAAATATATTTATTTATTAAAATGTTTAATAAATCCCAATTTCAGGCAAGTTCATATATTTAATTTCTTTTCTAATGAGTCCCTAAGTTTGTACACCTATTTAGCACAGGTTCACGAATTTGTAGAATGGGTCCACGAGATCAATATTATTTACTTGGAATCCACGTGATATTAAGGTGGTCTAGTCTTAGGGACTCACATGAAATAAAATGTGCACCTCAGGACCAGTAAAGAAATTCAAATTTATAGACTTATATGAAACAGTGCTCGAACCTACGGCACCGAAAAGATATTTACCCTTCAACGGCTCTATAAAAGTTGGACGTTCTGAGGCGGAGCCAGGCTGCGTCGTCTACTCTTCGCCTGAAATCAGAGTAATATATATGGGGGGCGTTGAGGCTTTTCGCAAGGCGCAGAGGGCGGAGGGCCCGGCGGAGATCCTCGCCGTCGGCACCGCTGTCCCCCCGAACATCGTGCTGCAGGCGGACTACCCGGACTTGTACTTTCGTCTCACCAACAGCGAGGAGAAAACCCAACTAAAGCACAAGTTCCGCCGCATCTGTGAGTTCAAATTAAAACCTTTTAACTCTTATCTCTCAATTTCAGCTATTCGGTGACGTTTATGCGCGATTGATTACAGGCGAGAGCTCGAAGATCAGGAAGAGGCACATGTTTCTGACGGAGGAGATTTTGAAGAAGAACCCCTGCATCACCGCCTACAGAGCTACGTCGCTGGACGTCCGGCAGGAAATGATGGTGGAGGAGGTGCCGAAGCTGGGGCGGGAGGCGGCTGGAAGGGCCATCAAGGAATGGGGCCGGCCCGTATCGAGCATCAGCCACCTCATCTTCTGCACCACGAGCGGCGTCGACATGCCCGGCGCCGACTACCAGCTCATCAAGCTTCTCGGCCTCCGCCGCTCGGTCAACCGCTTCATGCTCTACCACCAGGGATGCTTCTCCGGCGGCACCGTCCTCCGTCTCGCAAAGGACATCGCCGAGAACAACGCAGGCTCACGCGTTCTCGTCGTCTGCTCTGAGCTCACCGTCATGACCTTCCGAGGGCCGGCGGAGACGCACCTCGACTCCCTTGTGGGGCAGGCTCTTTTCGGCGACGGAGCAGCCTCCATCATCGTAGGCGCCGACCCTGACCCGGCCCACGAGCGCCCTCTCTTCTCCATTCTATCGGCCTCTCAGGTTCTGCTCCCCAACTCTGAAGGTGCCATTGAGGGCCACCTTACGGAATCGGGCCTGACCTTCCACCTCCTCAAGAAAGTCCCGGGGATAATCTCCATGAACATAGAGAGAAGCCTTGATGAGGCCTTCGGACCCTTTGGCGTCTCCGACTGGAACTCGATATTCTGGGCTGCTCACCCTGGCGGGCCGGCGATCCTCGACATGGTGGAGAAGAAGCTGGGACTGAAGCCGGAGAAGCTGAGCGCTTCGAGGCGTGTGCTGGCTGAATACGGCAACATGTCGAGCGCCTGCGTCTTCTTCATTCTCGACGAGATGAGGAGACGGTCAGCGGAGCAGGGGAAGAGCACCACCGGTGAAGGAGAAGAATGGGGAGTGCTTTTCGGGTTCGGGCCGGGCCTGACCGTCGAGACCGTCGTGCTCCGCAGCACCCTTGTTCCGCAGGCCTAGCGTACCGATTCCTATTATAATGTTTTGCGAATAAAAAATAAAAATAAAAAATAAGTTTTTTTTTTTTTTTTTGGTAACAACATATATCTAAGAAAAATCTAATCTTAAATCAAGAGTAAATTTTATAAAACTGTAGTAAGACCAACAATGATATATGATGCTGAATGCTGGCTTGTAAAGAGCAAATATACAAATAAAATAAATATTGCAGAAATGAAGATGTTAAGGTGGATGTGTGGATATACACGAAAGAATAGAATAAAAAATGAATATATCTGAAAGAAAATTAGTGGTGCATCAATTGAAGATAAAGTTAGAGAAAGTCGGCTTAGATGGTTTGGACATCTAAATCGTAAGCCGATTAAAGCTCCAGTTAGAAAAAATTGAATTATTGAATTTTGCCCATGTACAAAGAGGAAGAAAGAGACCAAAGAAGACATGACAAAAAACTATAAAGAGTGATCTTAGTTACTTAGATTTAGATAAGAATTTGGTAACTGATAGAGCGTAATGAAAAATAAAGGATTCATATAGTCGACCCCACCTAGTGGGATTAAGGCTTAGTTATTGTTATTATTGTTGTTGGTAACAACATATCTAATAAATATTAACTATAACTTTTTAACTAAACTATAATTGTAATATCATAATCTTCGAAACTCTTTTTTTCAATCTTAGCCTCATCTTTTTTAATAACAAAGATATAAAAACATATAAATAATACAATTAATTTTAATTTAAATGACCACTAGCTAATATGAGATATATCATTCATAATTATTAGAGAATACATAAAAATTAATCATAAAAGATAAAATAAAAAGAAAGTAACACTAATAACATTACATTATCTTCCTTCCCGTGAACACGAAATTTTACATGATTTAAAAAAAACTAAAATATTTAAATATCGATAATAAAGTCCGAGCGTTTATTTGCTCTAACCTCAACTTGGTATATTCTTCTACCAATCTAACTGGTTTATTCATAGCAGCAATGATAAACCGATATTTAAATTTTCGTCCCTCGAATGATTTGAATTAGGGATCTCAATTGCATGCGTACTTGCTCGAAAACTCAATCTTATTATTATGCTCAAATTGAAATTAACTCAATTTTCTACTAACTGATTTTATAACAACTCTCGAATATTAATAATAATTGTTTTTAATTTATTCAAGAAATTAATCCTGGCAGATTTTTCACTCAAAGTCAATTAAATTTCAATTAAACGTGCAATTAGATCCCTGCCACTTGGCTTTCTTGTGTAATTTCATCGTTTTACATTGTTGGACATAAAGATTTGACTTGTTTTTATGCTAAAAAAGATTTGATTTTGATATCTATATATATATATATATATATATATATATATATATAATATGGGATAAATTACTTATAGGTTCCTATCGTTTATATAATAGTTATTAAATTAGTTTATATGATCTTTCAATTAGGAGCCTGTGGTTTACTAAATCACTAACTAGATCCCAATTATTCTCATTTGTTTTTCAATTAGGTTGTTAGACTTAGAACTACCTTTGGATTTTCAATTGTTTTGATGCCCCGGGTGCCTGATTCTTTTGGCAATATGACTCTCTCAGCTACCACTGCTTCGCTGGAGCCTTTGAAATTTTTTCTCGTGATACATCGTGTGAAGTAATATTTGCAGTGATTTGAGTAGACTGCTGTTCTGCTACTTTTGCCTGATTCTATAAACTTTCTTAACTATTAATTTTCTAAGAGTGTTGCTCTATAATCGATTCTCTCTTTATTGTGTCAACAATGCAATTAGTGAAAATATTATGATACCATGCCTTCAATTGAAGCTACTAACTTCTATCCCCCCTATCGCTTACAACTTCTTCGGCACTCCTGACTTTATGATAGCGGTGATTTTAAAAATGTTGCATTAAATTTAAAGATGAGTTATATAGGAGTTGTAGTGAAGAAGTCGAATCTTTCATTTTTATTACACTTTTATATTAATAGTTTGATAAGTAGAGGTATCATGACGACTAGAAGAGTGAGTCACTGCATACTTGAACATTTACTGTTTAGCACAAGGACGAAAATTAAGATCAAAATAGTACTAATTTAAAAACAACAACAATAATAATAATAATAAATAATTTTTTTAAATTATTCTACATAAATTCTAATATAACAAAATATTATTTTACTTCATATACTCAATAATTTTTAATAAAAAATATTAATTTTATTTCACATTCTAGATCAAAATACTCGATTCGAATATTTAGGTCTAGGATGTGATATAAAGTTGATATTTTTAGTAAAAATTATTGAATATATGAAGTAAAATAATATTTTTTTATATTATAATTTATGTTGAATGATTAAAATTTTTTATTTATTTATTATTATTATTATTTAAATTAATACTATTTTGGTTCTCGCGTCAAACATGCCCTAGAGTATTATATTTGTTGATGATTGCATAATTGTTGGCTTTTTTTTAATGAAACGCATAAAAGTCTAACAACCTTAATCTGGGAATTCTCCTATGATCATTTTTATTTTTTTTTAATTTATAATTAATTAAACACAATTAATATTAAAAATTATAATAAAAATACAAATTATTATGCCCTTAGATAAGAACGAGTACTAGCTATAGCAATTAAGTCCCTCTAATTTGAGCCTATATAGACTTGGATCATTCTAGTGTCTAAATTAGTTAAGATTGGTTCTTCAATTTTAAATACTGTATAAATAAAATTTTCCATCATAATATCTATTAACTAGAGAAATAAAAAATATATTTTTGCCGCTTAACCTAAGGGAAGAGTAGTAGAAAGAGGATGGGTGGAGGAAAAAAATTATTTTTTTTATTTTTGAATTAAAGATTATTATGAAAGAATGATATATTTATGTATTTTTTTTTAAATTAAAAGTTTAATTTGGCTAATTTAGAAATAAGAAGGACATATTATCAAAAAAAAAGAAAGACTTATTTGTATATTGATCTAAACTAGAGGTACCCATTTGTTATTTACTCAAAAAGAAGTTTTTTTTTCATTAAAAAAGAAGGTTTTTTATTAGGGTTACTAATAGGGTGCCAGGCCTCTCAGTCTGCAGTGAGAGTGGAGAGCGGAGCGCAAATGGGCTCCGGCTTATGCCGCAGCTGTCTTTCTTTCTTCCTTAAGTTTCTCAACTACCTTCAGGCCTTGGTCGGCATCTCGATCGCCCTCTACTCCGTCTATGTGCTGAGCAACTGGAACCGGCGAACGGATCTCGAGGAACAATCGTTCCCTTGGTACCTACTGGCATCTTCGCTTTTCTTGCCTATAAGCTTCTGTAATTGGAATACCATCGTTTACAGTCGGAAACCCTCGGTGTGAGGCAGGTTTGTCTACTTACTGATGGGCCTTGGTCTCCTTCTTTGTTTGATTTCTTGTACGGGATATCTTGCCGCCGGAGAATCGAAGAGCTGCTATCTCTGCTTTGTATCCTACTTGTTTCTTAAATCTCTTTCGCTTCCTGTCTGGTTTTACTTTTAAATATTGCATTTTTCCGATCGGTTAACATTGCTTTAGTAGATTTATTGACGTCCTTTCTCATTAAAGCTTCATTTAGTTCAGGATTGAAGTAAGCGAACTTACTTTTGAGCTAAAGTGAAGACTTTGTTTTGTTTTCATGGGGATTGAAGCTATTTAATCTTGAACTTGTTTGATTGGTAATGAGACAAATTTGATCAACGTCATTTCCATGAGAATTTTTGTATCAGATCATTGGTCATAGATCATGGGTCATGGGTCCTAATGTGAGTTGGGAATACATTGAAAACTAGACTATTAGTTTTAGAATTTCAATTTCATCAGTTTGATATTTGATAATTTTGGCTTAAAACTTCCATTAAAATAGGCAGCGGGGATTTTAATCCCCAAACAATAAAAGCATAACTTGAAAACTTAAGAGCATCATGGTGCACCAATTAGGCACATGAACCCTTTTCTATCTTTTGACCTCACAATACTAAATAGTACGTGAAGTCATACAATGAACTGCATATACATAATTTCATCCATTGATCTCAACTTTTCACTCCTCTCTACTCTGAACTGGATTGACATTGCTAAACTGAATTGAACCAGGCAAAGTTGAGTTGCATCCCCTAACTCATTGGAGTAATTTGTGGGTCAGGGATTACATTTTACCGAATGGCATAACCTTGAGGATGTCAAGCTCTCCTCTCCATGGAGTTTTTCTCCAATTTATGCGACAAGATGACTTCTTCACAAAGTTTGTCTCTTGTTCATTCACTGAGCTATACTGCTCCTAGAGTTTCCTTTGACTTTTCTCCAAACTCCTATTTTGGTAGGTTTTTTCTTGTCAATCACCTAAGCACCCTATTGCTAAGTTTCAGTCCACGACTTTGTTAAAGTTCCTTCATATAGCTAGGGTTTTGTTTGATAACAGCTTAAAATTTTAAGTATCACTATTTAAAATTTAATTTTGAAGCAGCTTAAAGTTGAAGTCACGTTTCCTATGACTCGTATTTTACGCAACTTCAAAATTTCAAATTTCTTGAATCCCTAAAACCTTGAGTTTGTGCTGCTTACAGTTGATTGCCAATCGCTCCTGAACCTATTCTTTAGTTGGCTTAAGCAGTCTAAGTCGCTATTACGTTAGCAATCAAATGTAATTATTCTTTTCTTAGTCTATTTAAGTCACAATTTCTACTACCATATCAACAAACTGTTCTAACAAACTGTCATTAACTTTAAAAGGTGCTTTTGGAGATCCATGCCAAATTGCCGATAAACATGAATAATCAAGATGGCAAGTCAATGAATTGGCCCACATAAATACTACATCTATTTTTCCAGGAGCTATTATTTACTCGGATTTTCATCCATTGATCTCAACTGTCCACATGCTTCTACTCCGAACTGGTTAGAATTACGTTAGATTGGACACATTGTTAAACTGAATTAAGCCAGACCAAGTCGAGCTGCATCCCTTTGGAGTGAGTAGTGGGCCATGTATTGTGTTTTGGCCAACCACATAACCTCAAGGAG
This sequence comes from Apostasia shenzhenica, assembly GCA_002786265.1. Taxonomy (NCBI): domain Eukaryota; kingdom Viridiplantae; phylum Streptophyta; class Magnoliopsida; order Asparagales; family Orchidaceae; genus Apostasia; species Apostasia shenzhenica. The sequence goes on from KZ452015.1 coordinate 3,665,249, forward strand.
GTCAAGCTTTCCTTTCCATGTCTCCTGGAAGTTTGTTTCTTATTCATTCGCCAAGCTGTATTGCTTCTGGAGTTACCTTTGACTTTTCTGCTAATTCAGTTTTCATCAAGGTTTGTCTTATCAATCACCTAAGCACCTTCTCATTGAGTTTCGGTCCACAACGTTGCTAAAAGATCTTCATATAAATAAATGAAAACTTATTTTTCTGTTGGCCTAAATAGTTTAAGACAATCACGTTATTGCTACTACTACATCAGGAAATTGTCTTTACAACAGTCACAACAATTGTAACAATGCTATCTCCATAGTCAAGAGTTCTGGTTGCCCTAATTGCTTTACAACCTGAGCGGATCAAGAAGACGGTTCTCAAAATGGTTTTGACTGTCAATTATATTCATAACTAGAAAACTCTAGTCATCATGGTCGTCAATCTCAGTTTATAAGAAGCGACCTCCACATTTGGAAGAAGAGTTGAAATCAGATTGATTCTATGGAAAAATTACGTAGTTATCATTTTGCCCACGGGTTATGTAGTTGATAACCTCGAGTGCAAATGTGATACTTGACATAGAATATCTTTAGGAAGAGCTTTTAGTGCGGTGATAAAAAGATTTAGGGGGCGTTTGGTTCAGTGTTATCTCAATGTTATGTTATGTTATCTTTAGAAACTAATTGTTTGGTTTAATGACATCTTTAAATAATATTATAATTAATTACAAAAATGTCATTGCATGGTGACATCTAGATGTCACCCCAAATCGGGCGACATCTCAAGATAACACTGTCAATTTGTCATTATAATGTCAATAACTTCTAATTAAATAAAAAAAATTTGGATAACATTAATATTTTCTAATATCATAACATTGAACCAAACAAATGTTCATTGATGAATAACAATGACATTTAGATAACATGACATCTAAATAATATTGACATTGAGAAAACACTGAACCAAACGCCCCCTTAATGAAATAATAGTATTGAATTCTTACATTCTGGTATGATCATCTTAACTGAGATCAATCACAGTATGTGATTTTGACTGCTACACTGATTATGTTCGAAGGAGCTTTACTTGCTCACCTAGTGCTAAACAGAAGATCAGAACAGGTTTACTTTCCTTCATGAAATAATCGTATTATCTTTGGTTTAGGGGTTAGGGATTCAAACCCTATACCCAGTGTTTTGTTATTTCTTTACACACCGAAGCCGGCTATATTTTGTAGGATCCGCATGATGCTACTGGTGAGCTACAAGGACTTCATGAATTTGTTGGAGAAAACATGGATGTAGTTGATTGTGTTTCTGTAAGTCTGCTTGTCTTTCAGGTAATTATTTTTAAACAACTGAGGCTTTTAGTGGTTACTCCTCCCTTTTATCTGTGGGCATTAAGTGTGTGTTTAGCTAAGTTAATTTTAATCAGGTTGAAGTTAAGTTTTTAATGCGATATTTTTGTTTCGAGATTAGTGGGTAATATGAAATAAAGTTAGTTTTATTTTGGGATATGTGCATGGTGTGAAATAAAATTAGTTTTATTTTTAAACTTTACAAGATGCAAAAAAAAAAATACTTTTTATTTTAAAATTTATAGGATATGATATAAATTTGTTTTTATGTTTGAATTTGTGTAGCAATTGAAGTATCATTAGTGTAAGAGTAAATTACATCCAGGTCCTTGAGTTTAAAGTATATTATCATGCAGGTTCACAATTTTAAAATTTTAACATCTATGTTCCTGAATTTTGATATAATTATTAATTAGGTCTTTTATAATTTTTTATTATTAAAATTTTATAAAATTCTCAAATTACTCTTCTCTTTCTCTCTCTCTCTCTCTCTCTCTCTCTCGTGCAGGCCAGCGAAGAGGGGTAGAGGACCGCAGAGCCCATCCTGCCCTCCCCCACCACCCCTTCGCTTGCATAGGCTAGCGAAGAGGGGAGCTGCACAACCCCACCCCCCTCTCTCTCCTTTCCCTCTCCCTCTCCCTCTCCCTCTCCGCTCCATCTCTTTCATTGTCCCTCTTCGCTCTAGCTCTCTCTCTCTCTCTCTCTCTCCACGCGGTTGGCATGAGCAGTCAGGGGGAGAGAGAGGGAAAGAGAGAGAGAAGGGTAATTTGAGAATTTTATAAAATTTTAATAATAAAAAAATAAAAAATAACTCCAACGGTACGTACCTATATGTTAAATTTTTAAAATTGTGAACTTACGTGATAATATACTTTAAATTTGTAAAACTAGGTGTAATTTACCCGTAATTTAATCTTGAAATTTGTAGGTTAAAATTAACTTGAAAAAAACAAACTAAGCTAAGTAATCAGTTTTCATGAAAACAAAGTATTCCAAAAAAATATAGTTCTTGAGGTTAGAACGATGTTCATCATTACTTCTAAATTTTAAGCTCCTACAGACATGCAACTGTGAATGCAGGCTTCACTTCTATTAGCACTGATTTTGCGCGAAGCGCTTCCACATACGAGCTCGAATGATGGTATGAATGGTGATTTTGACTTCACAACAAAACCACTGCTCGATCCAGAGGTTGGTTCGTTCACCCTCGACTTAAAAGGAATAAGACTTCGAGTTCAGGAATGAAAAAAAGGAGGGGTATCGTTCCTGTGAAGTGTTGATTGCTTCTGCTTACTGTTCTATTTCTTTCATTCATTGTTATGCAGTTGATTTCTTTGATGCTTGAGTTCCACTTTCCTACTAGAAAATTTTATCATAATCTGTATAAAACCAGACTCCTCTTCATCACTGTCATCCACTGAATGGCCTAATTGTGGAGAAATTTTTGTGTGCACTGGTGCACGGTACACCGGGCCAATGAGCACACGACACATCAGTACGTCTGATCATTTTTATCCACGTGTCGTGTGCTCATTGGCCTGGTGTACCGTGCACCGGTGCACGCAAAAATTTCTCCTAATTGTGGCCCTCTAAAGTGTGTTATTCCATTCTTGTCACCTATGCATGTATTGTTCAGCAATTTCTCATAAATGTCATGTTACTCAGCTCAAACTTAGGCTCTGTTTGGTAATAAGAAAAAAAAAAAA
>KZ452015.1:3671352-3705929 GCA_002786265.1 Apostasia shenzhenica
TATCAGGGACATATTATAAAAAAAAAGAAAGACTATTTGTAACTTGATCTAAATAGAGGTAGCCGACATTTGTTATCTTACTATCAAAAAAAGTTTTTTTTCTTTATTAAAATAAGAAGTGTTTTTTATATAGGGTTACTATACACGGTGGAGGTGCCAGGCGCTCTCAGTCTGCACAATGAGATGTGATGAGAGTGGAGAGCGCGAGGCAAATGGGCTCCGGCTTATGGCAGAGCTTCTTTCTTTTCTCTCCTTAAGTTTCTCAACTACCTTTAGGCCTTGGTCGGCCATCAATCTCGATCGCCTCTATTCTCGTCGAGCTCTATGTCTCAGGGTTGAAGCAGCTGGAAAGCCCGGCGATAAGCGGATCGAGAGAACAATCGTTTGCCTCTTGTACGCTACTTATGCATCTTCGCTTTTCTTTTGCCTATAACGCTTCTGTAATTGGATACATCGTTTACAGTCGAACACCTCGTGCTGAGGCAGGTTTGTCTATCTTAGCTGATGGGGCCTTGGTCTCCTTCTTTTGTTTCGATCTATTTGTACTGGTTGATACTTTGCCGCCGGACGAAACTGAAGAGACTCGTTCTATCTCTGGCTATTGTGGTAAATCCTACTTGCTTTTTAATCTTTTCCGCTTCTTGTCTGCGTTTTAACTTTTAAATATTGGCATTTTCTCGCATCGGTTACATTGTTCTTTTAGTAGATTCTATATGACACGTCCTTTCTCATTAAAGCTCATTTAGTTTCAGGATTGAATAAGCGGAATTACTTTTGAGCTAAAGTGAAGATTGGCTTGTTTTGTTTTCATGGGGACTGAAGCTCATTCTAATCTTGAACTTGTTTGATTGTAATGAGACTAAATTTGATCAAACCGTCCATTTCCTATGAGAATTTTCTTGTATCGAGATCCTTGGTCATATGATCATGGTGTTCGATGGGGTCCTAATGTGAGTTGGGGAATACATTGAAAACTTAAACCTACTTAGTTTTAGAATTTTCAATTTCATCAGTCTTGATATTTTGAATAATTTTGTAAAGGATATCTTAAAAACTAGTGGGGGCGCGATATTCAGGCAGCGGGTTATTAATTCCCACAACATTATAAACAAGCCATAACTTGAAAATAATAGAGCATGCATGGTGAACGAATTAGGCACATGAGACTCTTTTCTATCTTTGTACTCAAGCAATAGCTGAGAATATATCGTGAGTCATACTCAATGAATCTGCTCATCATATCATAATTCTTCATCCAATTGTTTATACTTTTCACACTCGTTCTAATCTCTGAACTTGGATTGGACATTGTCTTAAACTGAATATAGAACCAGGAACCGTTTGAGTTGTGCATATTCCCTAACTCATTGGAGTAGATTTGTGGGTGCGGGATCTACTATTTTACCGACATGGCTATTAACTTGAGGATGTCAAGTCTTCCTCTGCATCGTACGTTTTTTTCTCCAATTTATGCGACAATGATGAATTCTTCACTAAAGTTTCGGTCTCTTGTTTCATTCATGAGTATATGCTCGCGCCTAGACGTTTCTTGACTTGTCTTCTCACAACTCCTTTTTGGTAGTGTTCTTTTCTTGTCTATGCACACTCAGACTCTATCGTCTAAGTTTCAGTCCACGACTTTGTAAAGTTTCCTTGCATATATCGTCATAAAGTGGTTTCTGTTGTGAATAACAGTTAATCTTTAAAGTGTATTTACGGTATTTATAAAACTTTGGAATTTTGAAGGCGCAGCTTATAAGTTGAAGTCATTTCGCCTAGATGATTGTTATCACCAACTTCAAAATTTCAAATTTCTTGAATCCTAAACCTTTGTGGCTGCTTACATTGCATTGCCAATCGCTCCTCGAACTATTCTTTAGTTTGGCCTTAAGCAGTCTAAGAGTCCTATTCACGTAGCAATCAACCATGTAATCATATTTCTTTTCTTAGCTCTATCTTTAAGTAGCAGATTTCTAACTCCATATCCAAAACACTGTTTCTAACACAACTGTCATTTACTTTAAAGGTGCTTTCTGAGATCCATTGCAAATTGACCGATAAAATGAAATAATCAAGATGGGCCAAGTCAATGACATTGGCTCACATATAATACTACATCTATTTTTTCCAGGAGCTAGTTTATTTTACTCGGACTCTTTTCATCCATTGATCTCAACTGTCCAGCATCTTCTAGCCTGCCTCCGAAACTGGATTAGTTTAATTACGGCTTTATGGTGATTGGAACCACAAATTGTTAAACTGTAATTAGTAGCACTAACAGTCGAGGCTGCCATCCCTTTGGCAGTGAGTAGTGGGCCATGTATCTGTGTTTTGGCCAACACATAACGCTCAAGGAGTGTTAAGCTTTCCTCTTCATGTCTCTGAGATTGTTTTGTTTCTCTATTCCATTTTGAACATTCGCGGGGCCAGCTGTATTGCTTTCTGGAGTTACCATTTTGGACGTTTTCTGCTAATCTCAGTTTCATTAAAGGTTGTCTTTATCATGCAACCTAAAGCACCTTGCTCACATTGCAGTTGTCGGGTTTCACCAGACGTGTGCTTAAAGATCTTCATCTATAATATAAATCAGAAAACTTATTTTTCTGTTGGCCTAAATAGTCTTAGACATATAGGCGTTATTGGGCTGTTACTACTGACATACAGGAATCTTTCGTGTACTTTACAGGCAGTCAACAACATACTTGTACATTGCTATCTTTCTCATAGATCACAAGGAGATTCTGGTCGCTCTATATGCTTTGACAACCTGAGCCGGATCAAGAAGACAGTCTTCTCAAAATGTTTTTGAAATTCAATTATATTCTAGTCTAGAAACTCTTAGTGTCATTCATCATGGTCGTCAATCTCAGTTTTAATGAATGAAGACGACCTCCACATTTGGAAGAAGAGTTTCGAAATAAGAAATTTGATTCTATTGGGAAAACTAATTACGTAGTTATCATTTTTGCCCACGGTTTATGTAGCTTATTTAATCTCGAGTGCAAATGTGATAGCGTTGACATAGAATATATCTTTAGCGAAGAGCTTTTTAGTGCGGTGATAAAAAGATTTAGGGGGCGTTGTTGGTTCTGTTATTGATGTTATGGCTTAGTATCTTGAATAATTGTTATGTTTAATGATCCTTTATACATATTCATAATTTTAATTACATCAGAAATTTAACAATTACAGGTAAATGTGTATCTGTGCCATGGTGATCATCGTAGCATGTACACCGCCTCAACATCGGGGCCGGACATCTCAAGATAACACTGGTCACTTTGTCATCTTATATTTCATGTCAAATAACTTCTAATTAAAATAAAAAAAAATTAGAGATAACATTAATATTATTGTAATATCATAACGGTAGTTCTAACAATACAACTGTTCATTATGCAATAACCAATCGAAGTTTAGATCAACAATGACATATAAATAACATTGACATTGAGGAAATACCACTGAACCACACGCCCGCCTTAATGAAATATATAGTATCTCGACATTCTTACATTCGACTGAGATTTAATGATCATCTTAAATGAGATCAATCACAGTATGGTGATTTTGATGCTACGCTGATTATGTTCGAAGCGGAGGCTGTTACTTGCTCACCCTAGTGGCTAAACAGAAGAATCAGAAGCAAGGTTTATTTTCCTTATCGAAATGGATTCATGTATTATTCTTTGGTTTAGGGTTTTAGGGATTCAAACGTCTATACGCCAGTGTTTTTTGTTCATTTCTTCTACACACGAAGCCGGCTACTATTTTGTAGGATCCGCATGATGCTACTCGTGAGCTACAACGGACTTCCATGAATTGTTGGAGAAAACATGGATGTAGTGTTTGTTTCATGTAAGCGTGCTGAGCTTGTACTCTTTCAGGTACATTATTTTTAAAACAATCTGAGGCTTTTAGTGGTTACTCCTCCCTTTTTATCCTGTGGGACATTAAATTGTGTCGTGTTCTAGTTTTTCCAAGTTAATTTTAAAAATCGGTTTTGAAGTTACAGCTTTTTAATTGCGATATTTTCTGTTGGTTCGACGAAATTGTTGGGTAAATCATGTATAATAACGTCTAGTTTTTATTTTTGGGATATGTGCATGTGTGTGAAAAAAATTAGTTTTATTTTTAAAACTTTACAAGGATCGCCAAAAAAAAAAATACTTATTTTTATTTTAAAATTTAGGATATGGATATAAATCTTTTGTTTTTAATGTTTGAATTTGTGTAGGCAAGGTGACAGTATCATTACGTGTAGAGTAAACTTACATGCCAGGTTTCCTCTTAGTTCTAGTATATTTTCTTTCATCGAGAGTTCACAATTTTAAAATTTTAACATCTATGTTCCTCGATTTTGATATTAATCTATTATTAGGTTTTCTATATTTTTTATATTTAAAATTTTATCTAAAATTTCTCAAATTACTCCTCTCTCTCTCTCTCCTCTCCTCTCCCTATCGTCTCTTCTCTTCTCTCTTTCTCTCTTCCTCTCTCTCTCATCTCTTCTCTCCTCTCTCTTCTCTCTCTCTCTCTCTCTCTTCTCATCTCTTTCTCATCTCTCTCTCTCGTCTCTCTCTCTCGTGCAGGGCCAGCGAAGAGGGGTAGTAGCGCGCAGAGCATCTGCCCAAACCCTTCACCTGGTAGGCTATGCAAAGAGGGGAGCTGCACAAACCCACCCCTCTCCGCTTCCTCTCCTCTCCGCTCATCTCTTTCATTGTCCCTCTTCGCTCTAGCTCTCTCTCTCTCTTCTCCTTCGTCTCCCCCTGACTGCTTCATGCCAACCGCGTGGAGAGAGAGAGAGAAGGGGTAATTTAATAATAAAAAAATAAAAATAACTCCAACGGGTACGTTCTATATATTTAAATTTTTTAAAATTGTGAACTTACGTGATAATATGCTTTAAATTTGTAAAAACTAGGTGTAATTTACCCGTAATTTATATATCTTGAAATTTGTAGGTTAAAATTAACTTGAAAAAAAAAAAACTAAGCTAAGTAATCAGTTTTCCAATGAAAAAAGTATTCCAAAAAATATAGTTCTTAGGGTAAGAACGATGTTCATCATTACTTCTAAATTTTAAGCTCCTACAGACATGCAACTGTGAATGCGGCTTCCACTTCTATTAGCATCGGATTTTGCGCGAAGCGCTTCCACATACGAGCGCGAATGATGGTACGAATGGTGATTTTGACTTACACAACAAAACACTGCTCGATCCAGAGGTTGGTTCGTTCACCTCGACTTAAAGAAATAAGACTTCGAGTTCAGGAATGAAAAAAAAAGGAGGGGTATCGTTCTCGTGAAGTGTTGATTGCTTCTGCTTACTGTGTTTATTTCCTTTTCATTTATTGTTGTGGCAGTTGATTTCTTTGATAATGCTTGAGTTCCACTTTCCTAACTAGAAAATTTATCATAATCTGTATAAACTAGACCTCCTCTTCATCACTGTCATCCACACTGAATGGCCTAATTGTGGGAAATTTTTTGTGTGCACTGGTGCACTCGGTACACAGTGGACCAATAGGCACACCGACACAGTCTAGCAGTTGTGATCATTTTTTATCCACGTGTCGTGTGCTCATTGGCCTGGTGTACCGGTGCACCGGTGCGACCGCAAAAATTTCTCCTAATTGTGGCCTCTCTAAAGTGTGTTATTCCATTCTTGTCACCTATGCATGCATTGTTGCCAATTTCTCATAAATATGTCATGTTACTCAGCTCAAACTTAGGCTCTGTTTGGTAATAAGAAAAAAAAAAAGAATTTGGTTGGATTTATAGTGATTTTTGAAAAATGTGTATGATATGAATAAAGTTTTAAGTTGTTTATAATAATTAAAATTGTGTATGATGTGAAATAGAGGAAATAAAGTTGATTGATTTATTGAGAATTGTGTTGGATGTGAAATAAAGTGATTGTTTAATGTTGGAATTTGTGTGAGATAAGATATAAAATAATTTTTAAAATTTTTTTAAAATAAATTTAAGATTTTGATCATGGGTAATTTTAGTCATGATTTTTAGTCCATTGCCAAACAAGAGTCTAAAGGCACATTTGGTTCATTATTATCTTGTGCTATGTTATATAAGCTAAATATTATGGTATTTAAATATGAGTAATAATTTTATAATTTTTTATAAGCTTATTCACGCGTGTCATTAAACTAAGCAGTTATTTTTTTTAGATAAATGTGGAGTGATATTACGATAATACTAAACTAAACGCCCTTTCGATAATTTTTGATTTGTCATCGAAAATTAAATATTAAACTCGAGAAATTGTCATGCTACGATAGCCGATTTTATTATAAAAAAAAATGTGTATATATGGATATTATTGAAGATACAGTAGAGTTCAATCAGAACAAACTTGTCCAGTGAACTATATATATTTGTTTGACATAACTCTGAACAATTTCTTTAAAAATTTAAGGGGTAATTGGATTCAGTCTCTTGAGCTACAATTCTATAAAAATTGAATAAAATATTTTTCATGTAGATTTTATTTAATTAATTCTATTAAGTTTAATCATTAAAATTTTATTTTAAAAAAATTTAAATATATATATATATTTAAGTATTATAAATATATTTAGGTATTTTAAATGATTATTCTAACATCAATTTTTATTATTTTATTATATCATAATTTTTAATATCTAATTACATATTTTTAAAATTTTTAAAATAAAATAGTAATTTAACGGTAAATTTAATAAAATCTATTAAAAATGATTTGCATCAAAAAAAATTTAGGCAAGAGAGAGACTTAAATATATTTTTTTTATAAATTTACGTAAGATTAAGGGATAAAATTAACCTAAAATTTAATTTCTATTTTTTAAAATTTAATTTGATTTTGCTTCAAGCTCTTTTTTGCATTGAATGAAACATCCCCTTGTTTGTTTTTATCATTTATATTATTAATTTATTACTATTATTATTAAAAATTTGCAATTTATTTACGGAGTTTTTGGTTTGATATTATTGTGATGTTATTTTAACGATGCGATCAATTTGATATTAACATGAAATATATGACGAGCGATGAGTCATATAAATTTTAATTCTCTCTTAAATTTCTTATCAAGGGACCCATTTGTAGTTTTGTTGGGATTAATGAGATCTAACAAATTATTATTTTTTGAAAATTTAATAATAACACTTTTCCTTATTCCTAACACATGAAATTCTAATGAATCATGATCCCACTTTGGGCATAAGAAAACATTATTCAACATCATTATTAGAAGTACACCAAAATAAATAAAAGGGCAAATTTCACCCAGGTTCTTGAGTTTAAGGGTTATTATCACACAGATTCACGTTTTTAAAATTATATCATCGGGGTCCTTAGGTTTTCAAAAATTATCATCTGGGTCCTTTTTTATTATTAAAAATACACAAAATTACCATTATACCCTTACCCTCCCTCTCTCCGCCGATCCGGCAGCCGCACCACCTCCGGCGGCCTCGCACGGCCGCACGACACCTCCGGCGGCCTCGCGTCGCCGCACGACACCGCCTCACAATGCAACCTTTGCGCACTCAGCGGCCGTGCGAGGCTGCGCGCTCAGTAGCCGTGGCTCGCAGTGGCAGTCGCGCGGCCGCTGAGCGCGCAACTGCCGTGGTGTGCCGCGCGGCCGGGCAGCCACGGGAGGCCGCACAGTCGCCAGTTGCGTCTTGCAGCCGCGCAGCGCTCCCGAGCGGTGAAGCGCGGCCGCCGGGGTTGTCGTGCGGCGGCGTGAAACCGCGGGAGGCGGCGCGGCTGCCGGATCTGGTGGAAAGAGGGAGGGTAACGGTATAATGGTAATTTTGTATATTTTTAATATTAAAAAAAAATAAAAAAGACCCAGATGATATTTTGAAAACTTAGGGACCCCGATAAAATAATTTTAAAAATATAGACCTGTGTGATAATAACTCTTAAATGCAGGAACCTTGGTGAAATTTGACCGAAATAAAATAAATAGCTGGACATCAAAGTTCTCAAATAAACAAATCTAATCCATTCTCCTCTTTCCTTATTCCCAAGAATGTCAGCCAGGCTTTCAGTCCCCAAAATATTTTTTGAGACCTTTTTCATACAAAAATATATTTTTGAGATATTTATATATGACATAAAAATTTAAAAAATTACATATTTTACATTAATTTTTAAAAAATAATAAAATAATTTCATTATGCTCAAAATTCTAAAACATTAAATCAATCACTCAAAATTTAAAATTATAACCTCTATATTCTAAATTACTTTAACATTAAAAATTTAATACTAAACTATAAGCCTTTAAAAATGAACTTTAAAAACTAAAATTCAACTTTTCGCTAATTAAATATATATATAGTTTATTTTAAGTTTGAAATAAAAATCTATATTATAAAATTATAAATTACACATATTTTAATAAAATTCATAAAAATATATTGTCATAATTTTTTAAAATAATAATATAAATAAATAATTTTTTAGAATAATTATTTACATAGCACACAATTTAATTTTATTTATGCCTTACCCATCCATTTCTTTGTATTTTTTTCTTTACCGCCACCTAAACATTAAGATTTTAAAATTTTCACTCAAAATATATTTAAATATCCTTAAAATAATATAATAAATGATCCAGATTTTTTGTAATCTAACTATAATTAGATATTAAAAAATTATGATTACTCGTTATAATAAAAATAAGTTAAAATATGTGCATGTAAAATTTTATAATATTTTGAGTGTGCATAACGTAATTAACTAAAAATGAATGAATAACACATAAATAAAATAAAATAATATAACATGCAGATAATTCTCTCTATTTTTTAAAAATTTTATATCTGAGTGTAAATCTTTCAATATTTTTTTTTAACTAATTCATTAATTTTTTTCATAAAACATAAACAAATATCAATTATTCAGACTCATTGACAAATGCCTGCTTAAATTAGTCAGAGTTAACATTGGGAATCAAATAAATAATAAATTGCTTATAGGTTAGGTTTTAAGATATCAATTTAATTCACAAAATTTCAATCATTACATTTAGATCCTCATTATATTATATCATAATATATTTCATGTTGGGTCCAAACAGATGGGAACAATTTAAATGTGATGGAAAAGATTCCACACTTGCAAAATTACAAATAAATCATTTAGCTCACTTGGAGAGACCCCACCATAAAAGAGAATTACATTAACTAGGAGTAAAATTAAAATTTTAATAAAATTAATGTCTCATTGAAGGACCACATAATAAAATGTCACCATCTGAAAACCTAAATACAATGATTCAAATTCTCATAGAACAAAATACAATAATCCTAACATTTGAAGGACCTATAAGCAATTTACCCACTAAACAACCATAATTGCAGAGCTCTAACTTCTTCATAAGCAATGAGTAAAAATCTTTGCCAATAAATAACTTGAAAACCCACAAAAAATATTATATTATCTAAAAAAATTAATTATTTAATTTGAAGCCATGAGTTGATAATATTTTATAAATTATAAAATTATCGCTGAAAAAAAAAAAAAAACAAATAACGTAATATAACATCAAAATAACATTAAACCAAATACTCTGTTAAAGTTTTGAGCTGAAAATTTTACCTCAGATGATTTCTTCAGGCTGAACACTTCTTGCTTAGCACCTCTACAGTGGGATCAGTGAAGAATCTAAGAAGAAATGAGATATTGTTTCAACATAACTTCAGTCCCTCATCATAAAGCACATCTTACACTTCCAAGAACAAGGAGTCAACTATCATGTACTCCACAATAACTCACCAAGAAGTCAAAACCTAAACAAGAATTTTATTTTCTTAAGAAGAACTGGGAGAGCATAAGCAATTAAAGCCAGAAGCTTCAGCTGATGATCACATTACAAGCAAATGCATTACACCTATCTTACACACTGAACAGATTAGAAGATTCGAGCCGTCTCCTCGAAAGCAATTTAATCAACCGCTGAACGCGCTGACACCTCTCTAACCAGATCATCAAAGATTGAATCACTAAACTCTTCGCTGATGCGATCCGCCTCTGACCGCATTAGCACAAGCCATTCGCTTCCCGTTACCTCCTTCCTGATAAGTTCATCAACAATTTGGCTGCCATTATCAGTCATCGCATGAGCAGCCGGCTTACAACAATAACTGGACATCTTCTTCCTCACAAGGTCCCAAACTACTGAAGCTAGAGAATTCTCTTCCTGATTACCTGCAGGATCCATTTCAAGCAGCACATCATTGACACAATCGAAGACGAGCTTTTGGTTCGATCTCCTCTCCCTGATCTTAGCACCTTCATCCTTGTGGTCCAAGAACTTATCAAGTAAATGCGGGTCTAAGGGGCTTTCCGGAGAATGCCAGTACTTAAATATATTATTCAGTTTTTTGCGACATAATCTGGAAGCTGACAGCAAGTTCTGGACAAACAACAGGTCTTCTGCATCATCTTCAACTCCCTTAGAGAAAGCTCTGGAAAGTTTTAATGGGTTTGGTAATGATCCTTCCAAACTGCAATTGCCCCATGATAGTGTTCGCGAAATGGATTCGATTGGGGAAGACCTCGATAGAGCTTCTGGTATGGGATAACAGAAGTCTTAAATAGTCAGAGGATACCGAGATTATGTTTAATAGTAAAGTAAACTTACGCGGATTGTCAGCATTGACAGCTTTGTCATCTTTGAAAGGTGCATCGAGTATGGAAGTAGGGCTGGGGTGATCCTCGCTTTGATTTTCTTTCTCAGAGATTCTTGGCATGTCCAGTTTTTCACCTGCAGGTGTGGGCTCTTTCTTCAAGAGAGTTGCCTGCTCAAGCATGTGAAGGACGCAATTATGACAAGCAAAGTTCATTTCATGGTACAAAATATAGAATTACTAGTCAATCCAAAGCTGCTGCTTCATCATCAGCACCAACAGCCGCCTTAAACTAGCTATTTATGGTCAGTTTTGCGAATTCCTTTTGCACGAGGAGATTCTATCTAATGTTACATGTAAGGTTACCTCGAATTTATTGATTTTTTTTTTTGTATAACATCCAACAGTCACTTTAATCATACTTATATTTCCTCTTATATTCTAAAATATATACATCCTTATCACCCAAATCCATTCTCTTTCATCTTAGCTCTGACATGTAATTAAGCGTGAGAATGATCCGAGTTTAAGCTTGGCCCAAGCCAATCGAGCTAATTCAAGCCCTCCAAAAATTGAATTTCATTTTTAATAAAAATGCCACTGTTGGGTCTTTAAAGTGGGTTAAATATGCCCAAAAGATCACCTAATAGATATCCTCACTATAACTAACACATACTTATGTATGAATACTAAATAATTACAATAAATGGCTAAAAATATTATTCATATTTAAAAAAATAGAGATCGAGCCAAGTCGATCCAACCAGACCATGCCTGATAGCACGGCTCAATAAGCTCGATTCGAGCGAAATATCGATTCAAGCATCAGACAACTATTAATCTTCAAGCCAAACTCTCGCCCGTACATGTAACACCAATATTCTCTTTGATTTTACTTTATTTCCTAGCCCCCAACCATGTACTCATCTTAACATTCTCATCAGTAGCATTAATTTATGTTTCTTCTTATTTCTATATTGACACGTAGTTGGATCTATATAAAAAAAATAGTCTAATTGCTTTTGTTGTGGAACATAAGAAGAAAAACCAAAGATATGATAAATAGCATCATACCTTGGGGGAAATATCAAAGACATCAGGATATTCCTTCCGTGAGACCTGAGCAGAAATTCTGCCCGGCGATGCTTCAGAATTCCCAGCTGGAATTTCTTCAGGAACACCAACTTGAACTACTTGTGATAAATCACCAAACTTCTTATCAGCAGTGTCAACACTTGTACATGGAATATCACCATTTTTAGAGCTCTCCAAAGGAGAAGAAACAGATTTTTCTCGTCCAGCTTTCTTGTTCTTCAAGAAGAACAGACTTGATACTCTTCCCTTGAAGGACGATTTCCCACCCTTACATTTTGTCATAACCATGGAGTCCACCGGCTTATCAGACTTGGAGTCAGGATCAACTACATTTAAAGTAATGTTTTCATAAGATGCTGAAAATGTTGGCATCGATTTGGATCTTGAAAGATTACCAGAGGATATCTCCCTTTCATTTTCATCCCTTGTCTTGCCAATCTTGGCGCAGTCTTCCCTACTATATAATCTGCTTCCAGAAACACAAACATGCTTATCGTTCTTGTCTTCCCTCTTTAGCTCAGGAATGGCAAGCATTTCACCTAAGGTGCTGGAGCTCCTCCATTCTCGAAGCTGTTCCATACACGGAACATTTGATGCTACCAATGACCACCTCTCTGAGAGGCGTTTCTTAGCCTCCCTGATCACAGCAGACTCTGGGGAATAGGAAGCTCGGCACAAGGGTGAATGTAAGTAAGGACTTCCAGATCTATTATTAATGTAATCCCAAGAATTCCGCAAAGTTCCAGGTGCAATCTCCGAATCACTGAAAGTGCTATCACCTTCTTCTACATAATCTTCCGACCGAGTAAATGAGCTATCATCTCCAACATATCCATTAGAAAAGATAGAAGATAACAGAGATTCATCTCTTCTATGCCTACTAAGACTCCCATAAGTTTCCTTAGCTACTTTATCTCCACATACAGGAGGTTCTGGTGAAGGCATGCCGCCAGTTGGATTCTTCATGTCATGAATCTTCCTTGCGCAAGGTTTCAAAACCACGATTCTGGTTGGATGAGATAATTTTTCATTTACACGTTGAGAGTAATTACAATTTGCAAGAGGCCTCTGCATTTCCCAACCACCTTCTACCTGCTGCTCCATCTGATTTGTGTCTTTTGTCTGAATGGTTTTGGTAGGCTTCAGCACAGTGATCCGCCTCGTCTGAAGTGGCGGGAGAATTGATTGCAGTTGCCTATAACGCTTGGAGAAAAGGGAGTTTGGTTCTTCAAGGAACTTGAGAAATAAATCTTGATTAGAACTCAATACCTCGAGGGCTTCATGGAACTCCTTGGATTCCAGCAAATTTTCATCTGCTGCAAGGCGTTTTGCTTCTGTGAATTTCTGACGAACAAGAGCCATTCTTTTATCAATTTGGTTTTCATTATGTTGGCACTTCGGCAGTGCTTGATCTTTGAAGCAGTTGGGTCCTGATGGTCGTTGCCGTACTTCATAGATATCGCAATATCCATTCTTCTCTGAGTGACAGAGGTTAATATCACGCAGATTTAGCCGATTAAAATTGGCAGCCTGAAATGTTCCTCCTGAAGAACTCTGCTCTAAAACACTATCCTGCAAACTTCTTTTAGTGGACACAAATGATGGATCAGAAGGCAGTGAGTCATCTAGGCCCATTAATCTAGCAACTAAACTGGGTGGTTTCCTCCTAACATCCATCTCCTTAGACAATTCCTGTGCTATAAGCATTTTCATAGGTGATTTATCCACTTTCATGCCTGGAGAACTTTTCCTCGATTCACTTACAGCCTGCATTACATCAAGAATGCATAAAAAGTCTACCTTGAAATATCATAAATTCAAGTAATAAGCTCAAGATTGGAGCAGTCATGATGTGCTTACCAGTTTATCCTCCTGATGAATGTCCACAGGATCTACTTCAGTTCTACGTACTGCAGAACCTGGCAGTAGTAGCATTGCCATTTTCAATGTTAGAATTAGAAAAGAAAAGGCTTGAAAAGAAGTTTATCATTGATAAGCGATTTTAATTCCTACAAGTATGGATTGCCAATGACAAATGAGTAACGTTAAAAATACAAATAGCACAAAAACAATAAAAAAACCACCTTAATCCTAAATTATTGGGATCATTTACATCAATTTCTCTTCTCTATTCAGCTCTATGTAAATCACTGGTCTCACTGAATGTAAGACACACCAGAGAAATGAAGAAAAAATGAAGTTTGATTAACAAATACCATCTCGATAAGCCTTTTCCGATGGCAACTTGGTTCCAACAATGCTTGTGCTCCTCCCCATGTACCCTGGAAACGGCTTCTGCACATCATCTTTTCTCCTTCTCTGTAACCCACTCATCCTGCAGCCTAAGTTTGAAAGGCAGGAGAAAGGGGACAGGAAGCTTCCATCAAACAAAAATTAAGAATAAGATTCTCATTCACAGCCTAGTAATCAATCATAGAATGAGCCAGAGTATAAGAATCACCCACCTAGTTTAATATATCAAGCATGTCCACAGATTACGAGTACATCTTCTCAGACTGCATCTTGCAAGACTGTGAATGGGGGAAAAAATAAGGAAAACAAGATAACGAGGCAGGGAATTCGTCATACAGATACAGATTACACTCAATAAAGTTCTACTTTAATGTAATTCTCCTCCCCCCTCATTCATTTTTAAAAGATCAAGCTAATAAAAAAGATGCCCAAGCAAATCCCCAAAAAATCTTTACCTCTACCATAAGCAAAATGAAAAGGTAATCTTTCAATGCACAAGAATGGGGGAAGAAAAAAGAAACCACATCAAATTATAGACATGATTTAAAAGAAGGAAACTGGAAAGAGATGAAAAAAATAAGCGATGCCCCCATTATATTTTAGCTAAAACTTGAGGAAGGAGAAATCATACCGAGATGTAAGGAGAATAACTTCTTGCCGGAGCCGCAAGAGAGTCTGCGGTGGAAAAACCGCAATCCTACATACAGAAAACCAGATAAACGCTAGAAGAGAAACAAATTCATGGGCATTCCACAAAAACACAGATCGCAAGGAAAAACAAAGGTATAAATCTTAAGAAAAAGGAAGTAAGAGAAGGAATTACGCGAAGTCAAAAGAAATTCAAAGGAAAGTAGAGGAATCGCTGGCCAGATTCCCAGAAAACCAAATACTGCTGATAGAAAAACAGATTAGAGCACCAGAGCAGACTGATCAAAGCTGCAATCTGACAGAAAGAAAGCGATCGACCAAGCTCCGCAATTCCCCAGCAGAAAACACTGGATGAACACATGAAAAATTAAAGCTACTGACTGGCAACATACGGAATCTAAGGGGGCCAAAGTGAGCAAGAACGAGGGATATAGAGATTCCCTCCATGGGGGTTTTTGCTTACTTTCTCAAATATCGGGCAATGGCGCCGCTCCAGCTCCAGAGAAACGAGGCATGTGCATCTCCGGTGACAGCTGCTCGTCGGCGACAAAACAAAGCCAAGCTCCGCTCTAACAGGCAGCGAGGAAGGTGAGACGACGTCGAGAAAGGCGAGAGAGAGAGAGAGAGAGACGCCTCGCCCACGGACCGTGCCGGACTTGATGGGGATTTATTTTGGTTCTATATAGCTTCGATTACGATGCAGGCCGAAAATTGACATAAGAGGGAAAATTACATCCGCGTCCGGAGCCTTTTTGCAAACAGGTCTAAAACTATTTAAATTAGTTTCATCCCAATCAACTAAGCGTGACTACCTTACCTTCACACAAGATTAAATTGAAAATTTTAGATTCGGTTAAAAATAAAGCTAAGCCTGAGTTTCGATTAATTTTAAATTTTTAATTAAAATTTAAATATATAATTATTTTATTTATTCTATCAACTTAAATCACTATATTTTTATTTTAATTTAATAATTAAAAATAAAAATAAAAAATAATTTATAAACAATAAAATTAAACAAAGATCATAAAATAAATTCTACTATAATTGTCTAGAGTATTCAGAAAAACTACCACACTAAAATAGATTATATATAAAAAATTATATTTATAAATATTTTTTAAATTTTTAAATTGATTTGATTACAAGTTGATTTAATTCAATCTTATACCAACTTAAAATTCAATTAATGAAAATTTTGAGTTATAAAAATAGTTAATTAGTTAGCTCGCTTGAATTTTATGGATCTAAAATTTGATACAAATTTTAATTAATTTTAAATTTTTGTGCAAAGTAAAAGCCCTGCTAGAATCAAAAAAAAAAAAAAACCCTACCAGCTATCACAAATTACAAATTTATAATTTGATATTTGTTGACGTAGAATGTAGGGGATCCAAGAAACACAAAAAAGAGAGAATTCTGGGAAACGGCAGCGCACAAAGAGGTAAGTCTGTTAGTGGAGGCTTAAGAGAGAGAGAGTTCGGGGCATCCAAAAAGAGCACACAACAATTTTAGGTGGTTCAGGGAGAAAGTCCCCTACGTCCACCAAGCGATTAGCGAAAGAAGTTCACTAGAGGAAAAGGGTAGCCTCGAAGGCTTAATACAATGCTTGGAAAAAAGAGAGAGAGAAAAGGAGCTCATCAGTTGGGGCTCTGATATAATGAGAATGGAGGAATCAGAGAAGCTGTTTGCACCCTGATTTATAATCTTAGTTCCCTTTTGGTCTGATCTTTTGTCTGTCCTTCTCTCTCCTTCCGTGAAAACCGTTCAGATGTATTTATAGGTAGTGGATGGTACCACTTTATCCTGGTAAACTAAGAAAAAAGGGGGTGAACAAGCTCTGAGTTCGCGCCATTTGTTGGTCGTCGGAGGGACCAAAAGTAGCAAAAGGAGGATGCTAACTTTTAATATTGGTACTGCTTCTAGGGATCCATGACAGTTGGGGCATGCGAACCATTGATTTGCGGGTCTAGGAAAAGCGTCTTGTACGGGAAACGGTGGGGTCGGACTAAGCTTTGATTGTAACAGACACCACTTTGTAACATCGAGGATGATGTTACTAGGGATGGTCCTGGCTCATCGTGGATGAGGCTTGATTGAACCCTCGTGTCCGAGGTTTGACCAAGGTCTGACCTGTGAGAACAGATAGATTGATTAGTTTAAAAAAATAAAGGCCAAAAGCCAGCTAGACGTCACGTGTATGACAGGAATGCAGTGCTGGAACTACGTGTTAATAATATTAATTGTCATTTTTATTATCAGAACACAAAGGGGCTCGTTGAGTTTGAGAAAAACATTTTTTTCATAATTTTAAAAAAAGAAATACTTTATGGTATTAAAAGTTCTTCAAATCACAATATTATAATTTTTTAAAAAATAAAAAACTATAGTATTTTAATTAAAAAATTTTAAAATAAAACTTTTATAGAATATAAAATGAATTAAATAATATTAGAATATTATTTTTATTTCAAAAAAATATTTTTTTAAAAATGCTATGTTAAATATAAACTAAAGTATTTTATATCAAAAATATATGTATTACATATACGATGTATTATATGTCTTTTATTGTTTTAAATTTATAAATAAAAATGGCCGTGATCATAAAATTTTGATCTTAAATCAACCAAATCTAAAATATAAAAAATATCATTAATAATAATTTAATAAAAGAACTATTTAATTTAAATAGTAAAATTTGGTTTCAATTTCGATTTCATTCGCAATATGAAAAATATCAGTTTTTAGTAATTTCAAAAGTTTCCATAGTTTAGATTTTAGCAATTTTGATTTTTTCTACAAATTATTTAAATTTATAAATTCAAAATTAAATTTATTAATAATTTTATTTAATATTCATGTTGGGAAGAGATGAGTTTCGATAGTTTCAGCTGAGTTTTGACTTTTTCAAACAATTACCAAAAATTAATAGTTTTAGTATAGTTTTAAAACATTGTTAAATATTTACGAAATCACTAACATTGGAATGTAAAGACTTATTTGATTCAAAAAAACTAAATTATAGCTACAATAATTATAATTGAAAGTTTTAACTTATTTTTAAAAATTATTTATCTTATTATCTCTATAAAATAAATTATAACATAACTAATTAATTTTATTTATATCTCACATATTTTTTTTTAAAATAAAAAATCTGACTAAATTATTTTTTTATCCTTCTAGGGGATTGGACCTAAGTGAGTTAAAAATTTATGTGAGAAAAAAATATAAAAAATGCCTGTAAGTAAAATTTTTTTTTTTTTTTTTCAAATAACATTTACCACCATAACACTTCATATCAACATATTTATATATCAATTTTTTTTTTAAAATTACACGTCATACACCTAAAAATTACACTCCACACACTTTTTTTACACCTGACCACTTTTTCTAAAGCTGAAGTATAATTTTTAAAAAATGAGTGTGATACACGTAATTATGATAATATGAAGTATTATATATGTAATTATCTTTTTTTTTTAAAACATGAGTTCCACTTATTTTCTAAAATCAAACACAAATAATCAAATGTGATTCAATTGAAATATAAAAATTATTATGGAGATCAACCTGAAATTTATATGAGGCATGCATTTGAATGGGAATTACAATCATCTGGTTGAATTAAGAATAAGATTTCAAAATCCGACCAGTCATACTAACTCGATTACATATTAGCTCGTATGCCAATTCTGTTCATCCACAAAATCACAACTTTGATCGAAAATAAACGATTAAATGAAAATGATCGGATAAAAGTCGACCAGACTAATAATTAATTAAAATATATATTATGCCTTATAAGTATTCTTAGTGAACTTGATTAGTGTTTATGTTATTTAAATTTCAGTATTAACTAAATATTTATTTATTTTTAAATTATTATTTTAAAAATTATTAATAAAAATTTAAGGGGTAATTCCACTAAGGCCCCTGAGGTATACTCGGCTTGCCACGCTGGTCCACAATTTTAAAAACATGCCAAACAGGTCCAAAAATTTACTATATAGGTCATTGTGGTCCTTCTGTGACAGTTTTTGTTAAACACTGTCAAAAATACGAAAATATCCTTTATATCCTTTTAAATTTTCGGTGGCTGCCCCTGCGCGCGTCAGCGCCGGCCGCGGCGGGCTAGTCAGCGCCGGCGCGCGAGTCAGCGCCGGCGCCCTGCGCCCGGGCACCTGCACGCGGGCGTCCGCGCTCGCGCCGGCGCACGCCGGCACTGGCGCGCGGCGCTCCGCGGCACTGGCGCGAGGGCGTCCGCGCTCGCGCCGGCGTCCGCGCTTGGCGCCCGGCGCTGACGCGAGGAAGCGCGCGAGCAGGGCGCCGGCGCACGGCCCCGCTCGTCACAGAGCGTGCGTCGGAAGTTCGCGCCGGCAACTACGCGTAGGATGTTCGTGCCGGCGACGGCGCTGCATCGCCCGCACTCGAGCGCAGTTCGTGCGTGTGAGGGTGAGGGGGTACGATTGTAATTTCACATTAAAAAAATTATAATTTTTTAATTAAATTTTTTATTTAACGGAATGTTTAACGGAAACTGTTTAATTGGACCTTATTGGAAGCTTTTGGTAAATGGTAAGGACCACAATGACCTATATAGTAAATTTTTGGACCTATTTGGCATGTTTTTAAAATTATGGACCAGCGTGGCAAGTCGAGTATACCTCAGGGGCCTTAGTGGAATTACCCCAAAATTTAATTCAATTTCTCTCTTGATCCATTTTATTATTACAAAAATGACATCTAAATATTAGTTTATAGTAATAATTTTATAATATTTTATAATATTATTTAAGCATTTTTATCAAACTAACCACTTTAATATCTCTAAATTACATAACATATATAATAAAATCATGATAACATTAAATTAAACACCCTTAAATAATATCTAAGACAGATACGTGATACCATTTAATTGCATCGATCGGATAAGAAATCTATCGCTCAACCAATTCATGCTTCTATTTATTTCTAAAATCCTTGATTGAAATAGCAATAAATTAAATTTTTATTTCATTAGGTAAATAATTCATGTTATATTTGTTCGATAAATTTTATACTTACTGTCGACTGCATAACGGTACCTTCTATATTTCTCATCTTGAACTGGGTCCTAACAATGACGTATTCCGTGATTGAAAGAATTAAAAAAATACACAGCTACGTACTTACAAGCCTTTTTTATATATTGTTTGCTAGTTAATTAGAGTTTGATGATTTATATGAAACAATAAAATTTGAATAAATTACATTTAAGTTTTTATATATTGACCTGAGGTCCAGAATGCAATTTACGTTTATTTTTTATTACATTTTTATATCTACGTAATTATTTTCTTACCCCGTAATTTGTAAACGCGGCGTCAGGACCATACGGTAGATCTGCCGACAAAATTTATTAATGATCTTGGTGTACGCTTCAAGGTTAATTCTACAAATATACGATAAAGAAAGCATATTTATGTAAAATTACGGCGGTAAATCACTCGTGGCTTCCGTCTATTGGACACGTTTTGGGCCCGCGGGCCCACCTCGATCCTTCCCGCTCCCGTTGAAGCCGTTATCTCGCTCACGTGAACGGAGGTAGCCGCCGGGATGGAATGTCGGGTGAGGATCCGCTGGGTCTGGCCAATAGCAAACAGCTAATTCATGAATAATTTACATTTAAGTCTTTATATTTTGATTATAATATCATGGAAGTTCATGAATTAAAAAATTGTAATACATAAGCTCCCGAGTGCTATAATATATCAATTAGATTTCTTTATAATTTTTTATTATAAAAAAATTTAAAATATTATTTTCTCTTTTACCTTTTTTTCCCTCACCTTCTCTTTTCTCTGTCTTAACTTCTTTCCATTATCCGTCTATAACCTTACAGGAATAAAGAGGAAAGACAAGAGAGAGAAGAGAGAGGCCTCTGGCCATACTCTTTGTTTCCACTCTCCTCGTCATTTCTATCTTCTCTCTCACACCTTCTGTACAGGATTGCAAGTGAAGACTCTTTCTCACTTGCAAACTCGTGCGTGGAGATTAGGTGAGAGAGAGAAGAGAAAGAAAGGAGATGGCAAAGGGGAGAGTAGTAAGAGGAGACAGAAAGAAAAAGTAAAAAATATAGTTTAAAAGTTTATATGGGAAAATTTAAAAGATAATATATTATAGGGCAAATTATGTTCAGGTCCTTGAGTTTAACACTTAATATCGCACAGGTTCATATTTTTAAAATTGTAACATCGGGGTCCCTTAGGTTTAATAAATTATTAAATGGGTCCTTTTTATATTTTTTTATTATTAAAATTTTTTAAAAGTAGCATTTTACCTCTGCCGTTCTCTCTCTCCTCCAGATCCGGGCGTAATTTGCGAGTGATCGGGAGAACAAACAGAGAGGCGAAATCTCCTCTCTCCTCTCGATCCCACGCACGTGCGCTGGCCGCAGCCCGTGCATGTGCGTCGGATCAGGAGGGGAGGGAGAGAGAGTGGCAAGGATAAAATGGTAATTTAAAAAAAAATAATAATAAAAAGATAAAAAAAGGACCAATTTGATACTTATTAAAACTCAGGACCCTGATATTATAATTTTAAAAATGTGGACCTACGTGATATTAAGCATTAAACTCAAGGACTTGCAGATTGGTGTAAACTCATTAAAAATCTTGATTTTAGCCTGCATTTTCAGTCGTTCTTTCAAAATATTACTTTTTTTGCTAATTTTTTTTAATAAAAAATATAAATTTAATCATCTGCATTAATTTGATCTATTTATATATTTTAAAGGATCATTATACTTATTTAATGTTATCTTTTTTTGAAAATTTTAATAAAAATTTAAAATTTAATTTCTTCTATTTATTGCCTTTCAACTTTAAAATTTTAAAATTAAAAAAAATAAAAAAATTAATATTTTAAAATTATATTCAAAAAAATAAAAAAAAATAATTTTATAGTATAATGATAAATAAATAATAATAATTGAGGCTAAACAATAGCTCTTCTATAACTTCAGGGATCTAAATTAAAACTTTTTAAAAATTAGGAGTAATTTGTAATACTTTTTTAATCTTAAAAGCTCAAATGCAATTTGTCTAAACAAATAAATTAGATTGAGAAAACTGAAAACCAATAAATTGGACCATAATTATAACTTCCTACAATGAGGTTCAAATGATTCATAAAATATTTCTCTGTTAAATTATCAGTAGTCAGAATGAAATTTAAAAAAATTTTGGTTCAAGATTTTAAGCTTATAATTTAATTTGAATCAACTTAAAATTCCATTAGAAATGATTAATCTTCCATTGTCTTGAGTTAAATTCAATATAAATTTAAAAATTTTATCCCAAATTTATGCAAAACTCACTTGAACTCAACACTATAACTCAACACGATAATTAAAGTGCAATAAAGAAATCTCATAATTTGTTTATCGCTAATTTACCGACTTATTTCAGATTCGTGAAATAGATACTCAGTTGATCTATATGAGGCATAATTTTTTACGAAGTCCTTCAGCCAACAGGAAAAAGAACTTAATTTTTGCTAGATTTTGAATTTTAGTTAAAAAATAATAATTTGGTCAGTTATCAATGTAGTTGGTTGTCACCTACTTCATTAAATTAATTATATGTTTTTATATTAAATCCTATAGGCTTATAAATAGGTCAAATTTGATTCCATTCAACCCAAAATATAGTTAATTAGATACATTTTACTTTTTATTTACCCGTTCTGAAATATGACCTCATCTGTTCTTTTTCTTCCAGATCAGATCATGAATCAGTCATGATCCGACCCAGCCAAGTTATCATACGTACATAATTTAGTTTTCGCCAAAGATTTATGTAGCACATTTGTGTGTGCTTTCTTGAGTGTGATCTTTACTAAAATAAAAGCGAAACTTCGTAATTCCATAAAAGGTAAACCATTTCTCTTCTCTTTTTGTATTCAAATCAGTAAATCATTGTAATTTTTATTGTTTGCGTACTACTCTTATTAATACATCTTATTTCTTTAGTACACTAATTGACATAAAATTGTTAAATTTATTAAATATTGAAGCTATTTAATGTTTATAGGCATCTTATTTCAAAAGATAAAAATAGTCAACTAAAGAGAGTCGTTTGATCGTATCGGAAGGGGATCCAACTCGCAATACTGTAGCCCTACAATAAAAACAAGAAAACAAATAAAAAAAAGAGTAAAACGATTGCACTAGCTCAGACAAGAATTCATCGGAGGCAATTGTAAAGGTAGAGAACCCCGGTTCTCCACATATTACAATATTTGGATGTAGAAAGAAGTAGGAGCTCTCGGTTGATATTATAGTGGAGGTCGACGATGATAGTAGTAGGAAGTTGGTGAAGGATTGTTGACATGTCAATTACTATATATTATTAGTTAGTATGCTAAAAATTTCTTCGTAGGTAATGTTAGAATTTTCTCTAATACCCCTAGTTGAACAGCTCTAGTTGAACAGCCCTCCTCAAATAGTCCTAGTTGAATAGCTCTTCAAGGAGATATCATCAGATCGTACCCTCTGTACTACTATGTTAACTCAGCATTTAAGGCGACGTGAGAGTTCACTGCTTAATCGTCTTTTGCAGGAATATTAGGTGTCAAACGTGACAGAATGTACCCGTTATGTTCTCTCCTCTCTAAGCTATAAATAAGGAGAGGAGAAACTCTCTAGGGGGCAGACCGAGCTGCTTTCCCCCCCCCCCCTCTCTCTCATTCTTTCTTGTACTCATCCTCTTATTCGGTCTACATTTAAAGACTCTCAAGCTTTGTAAGAGAAGAGATTCAACTAGTGGATTTAAATCGCCTAGATGACATCATGATTTTTCTCCTATATACTCTAGTTTCCATGTAAAAAATTATCGTTTTATTTCATCCTATTTTGGTATATTTTTTGCATCAATAGGTAGTATATAGATACTTACAAAAAGACTTTAAGTTGGAGCTCTGTGCACTTGGAAGGGAAACTATTGGAACTCTGATTCTTTTTAAGTAGATGAGTTTTAATGAAGAACCTCCCTTAGCTTAGCTTGGTTTACTTCAACAATTATCCTAATTCACATGTAATTTGATTCGGTATAGTGAAATTTCACAAGTTCACTAAGAAAGTCATTTCTTGATTTTTTTTAAAATAAAACTTACACTTGAAATATAAAACCACACTTTTTTTTGATAAAATTTTATTAGATTCAATTCGCCAATGAATGAGTATCACATCAGCTGTAGCTCCCCCATTGGTTAGCTGAATATACGACTGACCGAACTTAATAAATTTTTTTTTTGTCAAGAAAAAGATTGGGCATTATTGTTTAATATGAATTAATTTAGTTTTAATATTGTATGGTGGTCAATGTTATCAAAATTAATAAAGAAGAGAACCACTCCTTTTCCTCATTACATGTTAAGATGGCACATCATTATCATGAGTAAAGAATTAGAGACATAAGATTTGGCACCAAATTCTCAATTCCATAAGAATGAAATAAAAAATAAAAAAATCCAACTTGTCAATTAAATGACAAGAACACTATATGCAAAATGTTGGTCCTCCAATAATAACAAGATGGTTATTCTTTCTCATTTTATAATTTAAAGTGATAATGTTTCTTAATGATCACCAGCCTCATGTGCCAACTACAACCTTCTTTGTTTTATCGAATCTGATAAATTAAACATGAATTAGACGCGTCTTGCCTCTACTAAATTTTCCGACGAAATCAACTTGTATTCAAACCCGACTCATTTGTAAACGGTTTTGATCAAGGTAGATGATTTCTTACAAAAAACTTGTGACCATTAGTCGGATAAGTAAAGTCCTTATCTCAATCGTTCGTTCACAAGTTACATAAGCTCATCTGATTGTCCAACTAATTAAGCAAGTTATGCGCTCCAAATTTCAAAAGCAATACATTTTCGGGGATCGAACGACAATCTCTCGATAAAACCCTAATAAATAAACTCGAATGCAATCAAAATTAAGAAATAAAAGTCAAATGATGAATCGATCGAACAAGAAGGATGCTGATGTGTATCTTGCAGACTGGGCTCCCTCAGAAATTAGGTATCCAAATGTAATTTACTCATACTATTTAGAAAAAATAATTAATTTAAAAAAATTATAAAATTATTCCTCAAAAAATAACATCTAAATTAATGTTAAGAGAATATTGAACCAAATACTCTTTTAATAAAAAAATTCTGCTATTAACTGTTAGAAAATTTAATTTAACTAACCTTTAATTAATCTAATTAGAACAGATGGTTGAGAAGATTTTATTAAGGTCTTAAAACACAATTTTAATTTTAGTTTCAATTGTAAATTAGAAGTATTAATTTTGATATTTTCGATAATTTTAGTAATTTCAGCATAGTAATAACCATAAACTATAAGGTTTGACCTAAAGTTTTAAGTTTCAAGAATATTTTCTCCTAAAAACATGAGAATTCAAACCAAAAAATGGACGGATTTTGGGTTAGCATGACTAAAATCGTAATGATTCTGCCGAAACAAACTACCGATTTCAACCGAAACTTACAACGACGGATCTTGCCGAAGTGATCATAATAGTTCATAAAGGGCCTTAAATGATCCAAGGCCCAATGGGCCTTTGGCTCATTCCACTATAGTCAAATTTAACTCTTTTAATTCGAAATTTTTCAATTATCAAAAAAAAAAAAAAAATTGAAATCTTTGTATTAGGCTCTTTCAATTGAAAACATTAATATATGGTCCATTCTATTAGTCACATTCAAAAGTCATTTTTACATGGTCTAGTTTGATAATTTAATTTATTTTTGAGATTTTTGATAATTTAATTTCAAAAATAAAAAAATAATTCCATGCACGTGACTGAATCAAATCATTAAAATCAAGGCACATCTTGAACTCGACTCGTTACCTGTTCTAGTGTTGGTTGTGCATACGCAAAATTCAATTATCGCTTAATATAAAAAAATATATGACACATTTTTTAGGTGATTCAAAATGACCCAAATTCAAGAACCTTTTAATTAAATTGAAATTGAAAACTTAGATTTTCGAGTTGAAGTCGGCCCTAATCAAAAAGCACATACATACGATCGAAACAAAGATCCGATTATCATAATTAAATGCCTTTTCTTTCAACATGATTTTCATAAGTTAACAATGAGAATTGTCGTTATTCCTCACTCAAATACCCGTCACGATGAGGCCGAGGTGGCTACCCAACAATACTACTTGATGCATGGTCGGTAATCAGTAGCATCATGACTGTCGGTAATGGCCAATTACTTGTTTATCAGCAGTGGTTGACTGATAACAATGACCAACATTTAGTGGCCGGTGGTAGTCTGATTCCAGCATACAGCACTAGGGGTGGCAAAATGGGTCGGCGGGTCGGGTTCGGGTCGAACCCGAATCCGACCTGACTCGAATAGTCTCAATCCGAACCCGAACTATTTATTAAATGGGTCAAAATCCATGACCCGAACCCGACTCGATTAATAAATGGGCCGGGATGGCGGGTCGACCCGACCCATTTATAGAGTATTTTTTGATAAATGCCCAACCCAAACTCTACCCGACCCGATTATGCCCAACCCGAACTCGATCCGTTTAATAAATGGGTCAAAATTCATGACCCATATCCGAAATTTACGGGTCGGGTTCACGGGTCGGGTCATATATTGCCACCCCTATACAGCACTGGGCCGATGTCGACCTACAAATACGTACTATTTAAATTACATGGTGTCAGAAATAATTAATATGTAAATATAATATTATTGTAGATTGGTAGGTATATGTGTAACTTTCAATAAATTTATTAAAAAGGGTTATTTTTATTAAAAGAAAAAAATAATGAAAAATGAAATTTTCCTTAAGCAAGCAAACACCACATACTATGCATAAATGCATACATGATATAAGATCACATGCATGGAAAAGAAGAACTAAAAACCACCACACTTGGCTCTCCCTCACTACACATTGAATACCATGCATGTGATGATATTTAGAACTGAGGACAACATCATTGAAGTTGTTGTTGCACGAAAAAAAAAAATTTGCTCGAGGTGCCAACTGCAATCGAGAACATAAGTTCGTGAAAGTCGTGTAAGTCGGATGTGAACTCGTGGAAGTAAATTGAAGATCTGTGTGAGATTTGCGAAATGACTGTCATAATTGCAGACAGAATTGTTATATTATTCATTTTTTTATGAAATATCTTCTTGAAAAATATTATTTAAAATATAAATTTATTATATTAAATAATTTTATGTTTTTTTAATAAATATTAAAAAATAAATAACTTTTTATATTCATAGTCTTCAATGTATAGAAATGAAATGAGAATTGTAATGTTCGACCATGAAGGCAATGTAGATGATATTGGCGTAAATTTATAATTTCATAAAATTAATATCTGAGTATCTTATTTTACAATTTGTTCATTTTTATAAAAAAATTAATAATAAAAAATCAAAAATTACTAATTTGATGATTTTTATAAAATCAAAGATTCTAATTTTTTAAGTTATGGTTCTACATAATATTAAGAATTAAAGGACCTTAATTTACCCAAATATTTTTTTAATATTTTTTTATAATTATGAACGTTTGTTAATGAATAAACCTATTTTTATAAGTTTATTCCATCTTAACAACTGTTCTCTGGTGTAATAAAATCTTCTCCAATAATAATAATAATAATAAATCATTATGCTAAAGACCAAAATTTTAAGTTTCGTTAAAATTAATTAGTTTTATCAGATATATTTTAATTTCGATTAAAACGAATTCAAAATTCTCTGTTTTCCTTGAAGCTGAAACTAATGCATTTTTTAAAATAAATTTTTTTAAAACGAATAATTTTGAATCAAAAAATAAAAAATATGGCATGTATTATATCAAAATTATTAAAACTAAAATTATTTATATCGACAAAATTATTGAAAGTGATACTTTTAATTTATAAGTTATGAATTCAAAATAAAACCAAGTTTATAAGGGTAATACTAGAAGAAATATGCTATCAAAAAAAATAAAAACTAGAAGAAATAACTCAGTACTTGATTTCATAACATAAAATTGAGCATTATTCAAATTATTATGATAAGAAAAATTTGTTGTCCCAAATATGTACTTAAGAAAAAGTTAATAATACATATTTTATTAGTATTCAAATCTTATTATTTGCATGTATATTATAAATAAATAAAGTACTATAAAAATTGTACTTGTATTTTCTTGGAGAAAATACGTACCTACTTACATATTTAGTATTAAAATATTATGTACTGACAATTTTTTTTTACCATAATTTTTTTTGTGTAGAAATGATAGTTGTATACTCTATATATTCTCATCACTTGAGTTGGAATGTAAATTTTTTTTTATGTAGAAAATGAAAATAAATGAAACGAAAATGATTCTCTTGTACTATTTCAAGAGACTTTTTTCAAAAATAATAAAATTTCTCTTGATGATGAAATTTATCATATGTAAGTTAAGAATTTTTTGTTCCTCGTAGTTTGTCCTCTCATTTTACATTGACGTATCATTTTGATGTATTTTTTATCGGATTTTTCGTTGCATTTTGTGGAATCTACATTGAGTGATGAGTTCATCGATTTTGTTTGAATCCTAACAACTGACCCAAGGAAAAATAAAAAATAAAAAAAGTGAACAAATATTCATTGTCTGAGTTCAAAGTTTCAAGATTGAACATTTAATAGCCACAAAGTGTGGTGAACAAATATTCATATCAGATTCATTATGGTTTGTACTTCAATTGGTTATTATTTGCAAATATTTTACTGCTATGGGTGCTGAAAATATGTACTGTTCTTAACTTATATGTCATATTGGTCTATCTTTCTTTATTATTGTTACTTTTCTTATAACATTTTTCTTTTTAAAAGCAACCTTTCACAAAAAAAAAAGACGTAGAAACAATTACAATACGTATTTCAACATTAATACAAATATAATATTAAGTTATTTTGTCACGAGATTCAAACTACTTTAGATATATACTTTTGGCAAGACCAAAGACAAATAAATAGCATTTACGTGTCTTTGTCACGAAGTCGAAGAAGATCGAATTGTTTTTTTCGATCACCTCTCACTGAACCAAGTCAATGGTCGAAGCATCACGTGACATAAAGGCGTAATATATTCTGCATGATCTAATAAAATGCTGGCCAATTTGGATAAAGTGCTATTGTGTTTCCCAACACGTCGCCTTTGAAGCCACGAAAATAGAATGAAGTAGTCGGGTCTGGTGCGACATTTGTCAGAAGCAATGATCAGTCTTAACAACTTCCGTCTCGTTGTTTCAAGGCTTTGTTTTAGCTCAACACAAATTTCAACTGTAAAAATCAACTTTATTACACATCAACATAAATACAAATCTTAGAATTAGTTGTATTTCATATATTATGCACTTTCTAATATTAAAATAAAGTTTTTTGATATTAAATTTTAAAATAAATTAATTTTTTTCTCTTATCTAAAAAAAAGGCTGAACCAAACGAGGTCTCTGTGACTTCCTCGAATAAATCATTATAAATATTTCTCCTCATCAACTCTATAACTTATTAAAGTGGATCTTGTCAAAGTGTCCTAATATTGAGGTCATGGTTTTTTATCTTGTCATTTTTCATCTAAAAATTTGGTCCTTTATTTTTTTTTAGTACTTTGGCACCAATCATTAATTAATCTGGTGAATTATGGATCAAAAAAAAAAAATCTTATTTATACATATATATATATATATATATATATATATTGATTTTTTTTGTATGAATTTTTGTAGAATACTCAATCCTTCTTAAATGAATGAATCATATAATCCCAATGAAAAAAAAAATCATATAATTCCTAATGAAATTGGTGAGGTGTTACCTTGTGTAATGCTTAAAATTAATTTATTTTTGTTATGTTATAAATAGTAATATTTGAGCATTTACTATGTAATGTTTGACTTTTATTTTCTCATTTATTATATATATATATGCTAGAGTTAAAATATTAGCAATCAAAATCTTGCAAATTATATATGATGGAAAGGTATTAATTAAAGTCTAATTTTTAATGTAAAAAATATTATAATAATATAAATAGTTTCAATTTTAGTACTCCATAATATAAACTTATATTATGTAATTAATTTTGCTTAAATGTGTTTTTTTATATTTCATTAAATTTTTAATCTAAGAGATATTTTGATTAATACCATTAACACTGAGCTTCCTCAAAGATCTCAAATTTATACGTGATATTGACTTAATCTTAGTTGAATTGAGCCAAACTAATGTAATATTTTATTAGGTCCCACAATAAGAATTATGCTATACTGGTCTGATATCTTTGACCCCACTCGAAAGTATCTTTGTCTTCGTACCACAGGCGACTCTACTGTAAAAGATTCATAATACAGATAACTCTACCATAAAAACTTTATAGTATTGTAATACTAAACAACAATCTTCCCCTATTAGCTAAAATATTAGTTAAAGTAATATCAACAATTCTTCAATATATAATAGAATATTTTATCTCATTACCACCTCTCTTAATCAATAGATTGAGATAGACAATGACATCGTACTGTTTTATAATATATCTCTAGCTGTCTATTAGTAGTTCTCCTTGCAATAACATGAGATAGTACCAGCTACCACAATCTTTAGCAGACTGTTACAAGTTGTTGCCCATAAGATGTCATCTCGATGCTTCATTTTCAGTCCTATTTATGGGATCCCTATTCTCGAATCCAATGTTCTCCTTCTCTCGATTGTAATTCTCTTTTCACTGTGACTGAAATTACTTTTGGCTCCCCCATCATTTTACTTAGTAGAATTTACTTCTTCGACTTGTTCAGCAAATGTAGGAGGATTTCGTCTAATGTTGCTAGGATTTTGCTTGGCTAATTAAAGCAACATTTTCTACTATCACATAAAATGATCATAAGAGATATGGTCTTATACATCCATCATGATCTTTGCATTTAAACATGGGGAATTCACTCAGTGAAATGGCAGAGGTGTAAAAAATCTTAGAGACATTTGCGCGCATAACACTCCATATTATCATATTTATATATTATATATTTATTTTTAAATATTACACTCCATACACACTTTAAATTTCTAAAATGCAATATTTAAAAAATTATGGTATGTACATTATAATATTTAAAGAATATGTATGAAATAAATAAATATAATAATATGGAGTATTCTATGTGTTATTATTCAAAAATTTTATTATATATAGATAAATATAATAGATGTGAAATAAAATTGATTTAATATAATAAAATTTATATGAGATATATGTTAAAAGTTGATGATTATATTTAAATGTATATGAAATGAGAGAGTAAGTATATTATATATACATATATATATATTAAATTTTTCGTAAAATATAAATAAAATATTTTAAATACTTAAAATTATATTAAAATTTGTGATTAAAAAAGCTACTTTAACTTTTCTCTTAACAGTCGCTTAAGTTCTCATTAAAGTAGTAGAAATTTTATTTAAGAAAAGAAAGCAGAAGAGCCATAGGAGGGTTCTCTTTCTATATATCATCTTCTTTAGAATTTATAATAAGGTAAGTTAGTAATAAAAGATGACAATGATAATTATTTAGTAGCAGACTTTTCCATAGTATAAGGATATAGAAAGGTGGTCAACTATCAGTCGACAACTTCTTCTAGTTCTATATCTTGTTATTAAATCCTAAGAAGAAAATGATGCAGGCTTGTTTATGAGACTCACTATTTGCTTTCTAAACTACCTTCTATTCTTTAAGCTTTTTATTTGCCGAAAGCCTATTCGTAATAAATTTTCAACAAACATTATATGTTGAGTTCACTATAATATCAAAATTTTTTTTTTATCTGCATGATTATTACTTGAACTCAACGTCCAAATCATGAACAACAATGTGTCTAATGAGGAGTATATACGAGTATATCGGCTAGAAATTAAAGGCAATTTAATATTAAAACTTGTTGCTAAATATTGAATGAATGATCTAAATCGTATGCTTAGAAAACAAGAGTAGAGTCAAAAATCACATAGAAGAACACTTTCTTGTTGCCTTTAACTATTTTATATGTCTTTGTTGATGAGTCAAACAAAACATAAAGATCTGTGATGCCATTGACAATGAGCTCCCATAAAGTATTCAATGATCACATAGAAAAACACAAATATTCACTGATTATAGCATATTGTTGCCTAAACTTCTACCCATGCATGCATTTCACTTTATGATTACTATAAATTAGGGAAGCTCGAGAGGGAGATGGATCAACCCTCTTTCCCAAGAACTTCACCCGTATTTTAAACAAAATTAATTGTTAGTTTAGGCCTTACCGCCATCTCATTCATCAGGCATCCAATAGGAGCGCGCTACGCAAGCGCAAGGTCCTCGCATATTATGCATTTCACTTTATGATTACTATAAATTAGGGAAGCTCAAGAGGGAGATGGATCAACCCTCCTTCCCAAGAACTTCAACTCTACCTTAAATAAAATTAATTGTTTGTTTAGGTCTCACCGCCACCTCATCCATCAGGCGTCCAATAGGAGCGTGCTACGTAAGTGCAAGGGCCACGCATATTGTGCCACACATAATAGAAAAAAATGCTATTTCGCGATATTTTCTTGCCATTTTGCATTATTTTTTTAATTAAATTTTCCGTTGTATGAATTTTTTTTTTGATTTGCATATGTATACAAAGTAAGAAAAAAAGATTTATATAATGTAAAAATAATCCTAAATAAACAATACAAAGATTGTATAAGATAAAAAAATGATCGTACAAAATTGTATTTTCTATTGATAAGTTTTGACTTTGTATTGAATTATTTATACTTTGTATTTGCATGTAAATTAAAATAGACATATTGTATAAAATTTTTTATAAAAAGATAAAAAATGATACGAAACGACAACAAAATGTGGCAAAATGGCATTTTGTCATTGTTACATGTGTGGCACAACGTGCAGAGCTAGCTTGCTTCTGTGGAGTATTTCTATTGGGCGCCTAATGGATAAAATACCGGAAAGACCCGACCCAATTATTTTTTTCTATTTTATTCATGTCTTCCACAAAACTTTATCTTCTTTTTTATAATCCATACTTAATCTACCATTGAGTCTAGTACTTCAATCAGTACCAAACATCGATCATGGAAAATTTAGTTCATCTATTTGCCTTGACCTTATTATTCTACTTATTTTTATGACTCTTTTTAATGATTATAGATCTCTTTCTCTCTCACTTGTAATGTACTTGACTATCTAACTATATATTGTATTAATTTAAATTTGTGACACCGTTGATTTTAAACCGTCATGACTATTATCGTGATTTTCTCACGGACTCGTAATTTGGTTACACGAAAAATTTTCATCCCAAATTTTTTGCTTTTGGACTACTTTCACCCTTGTGGGTTGGTCTCTTTTCACCATATCCACCACCTCCTCTTTATTTTTATATATGAAATATCCTCTCTCTAAATTGTGTTAAACTTAGTTTATTATGAGTTATATAAAGATGGTGAGGTCCTTATATAAGGCAACATCCCCACCTTCTTGTGGACAGTGTGATAGACTCCCACAGCTCTTCCAAT
This sequence comes from Apostasia shenzhenica, assembly GCA_002786265.1. Lineage (NCBI taxonomy): Eukaryota > Viridiplantae > Streptophyta > Magnoliopsida > Asparagales > Orchidaceae > Apostasia > Apostasia shenzhenica. The sequence continues at coordinate 3,704,659 of KZ452015.1, forward strand.
ATGTATTCCTCATGTGCTTCTCTTCTATTGATCTCCTTAGCTCTCAGAAATCTGTCAGTTGCATCCGAAGCCCGAGCATTCTTCGTCTTCGGAGACTCCCTCGTCGACAACGGCAACAACAACTACCTGCTGACCACTGCCCGTGCAGACGCACCGCCATACGGCATCGACTACCCGACTCACCGGCCCACCGGCCGGTTCTCCAATGGGCTCAATGTCCCAGACATTATCAGTTACTAAAAACTTTCAAAAGCTCATTTATGTCACACATTATTTTCAAGTTTTTGAATGTGTTGGATGCCTCTGTAGGTGAACAACTTGGAGCTGAGCCCACATTGCCCTACCTGAGCCCTGAATTGAAAGGGGATAGGCTGTTTGTTGGTGCAAACTTTGCTTCAGCTGGCATTGGCATTCTGAATGACACTGGGTTCCAATTTGTGAGTTTTTTTTTTCATGTGAAAATTTTGCAAGTAAAATTACATTTATTGCACTAAAATATTTTAACTTTATTAAACACTAAGGTGCTATTTCAGTAGGTCCATTAAAAATCTAATCTCAGCTCAAAATTGAATTAAAAGTTTTCATTTCGATCTTGATTTGATTCAAAGAGTGAACGAGTAAAGTTCAAGTTAACTTCGATCTGAGCTAGGTCTGGCTCATTCGTTATCTATTCCGGCTCGATCCAACTTTTCATTAATTTTCAATATTTTAGTAAAATATTATGTATTGATGTATTTATTCATTCGGTCACCGTTCATTTTGATAAAAAATCTACAATAAAGAAAATTCTAATGCAGCCTTTTATTATACTATTGCAAAAAACAACATATTAAATCCAACTATATGTATAAATAATATTTTTTTGGGGTTTTTAACCGTATGACACAAAAAACTTCAATATTTACTTATTAGACACCCTAAAGTTAAATATTACATGACACACACTTATTTATTTTAATTTTACAACCAACACACCCTAGTTAAAAAATCCTTACATTTTATTTAAGTAAACCATACTTAAGTTATGTTTTAACTTAAATAAAGTTCATAGGAATAAAATCTAACTCTCGGTGCACCTTAACTTAAATCTTACATATTAAAAACTATTTAAATCTATTATTTATGTAGAATATTTTAAATCTAATCGTTAGATGCTCATCTTAACGATTAGATTTAATTTAAGATACAAAAGGGGTTAGATTTTATTCCTATGAACCTTATTTAAGTTAAAACATAACTTAAGTATGGTTTACTTAAATAAAATGTAAGGA
>KZ452015.1:3705939-3792663 GCA_002786265.1 Apostasia shenzhenica
TCCTTACATTTTATTTAAGTAAACCATACTTAAGTTATGTTTTAACTTAAATAAGGTTCATAGGAATAAAATCTAACCCCTTTTGTATCTTAAATTAAATCTAATCGTTAAGATGAGCATCTAACGATTAGATTTAAAATATTCTACATAAATAATAGATTTAAATAGTTTTTAATATGTAAGATTTAAGTTAAGGTGCACCGAGAGTTAGATTTTATTCCTATGAACTTTATTTAAGTTAAAACATAACTTAAGTATGGTTTACTTAAATAAAATGTAAGGATTTTTTAACTAGGGTGTGTTGGTTGTAAAATTAAAATAAATAAGTGTGTGTCATGTAATATTTAACTTTAGGGTGTCTAATAAGTAAATATTGAAATTTTTTGTGTCATACGGGTAAAAATCTCTATTTTTTTTTATTTTTTAATTGATTCAATTTCTAGTCGTCTCGAACAAATTCTACGTCGACTCAAGATTGGATTGATGAATTTCTCGAGATGAAAAACAGCTTATCAAAATTATATACTATTATATGTAATTGCACCATTTTTTTTTTTTTTTTTTTTTTGGGAATTTTGATTACTACTCCTTTTCCTTAAAATCTTGTGTTTTTATGCAGCTTAACATCATAAGAATAAACAAGCAATTGGAATACTTTGAGCAGTATCAGGAGAGAGTGAGCTCTTTGATTGGCCCTGATCAGACTCAAAGGCTTGTGAAAAAAGCTCTCATTCTCATCACTCTTGGAGGAAATGATTTTGTGAATAACTATTACTTGGTGCCATTCTCAGCCAGGTCTAGGGAATTCTCTTTACCTGATTATGTTGATTACCTCATCTCTGAATACCACAAGATTCTTGAGGTAAATTATCTTCATTTTCTAAAAAATAATGTGAAAATTTAAATTTGAGATCAAGTAATCATAAAAGCAGAGAGATTGAACCGATTTTGATTCGAAGATTTTTATACACGTTGCTCTATTTTGTTAGGATGATAGTATTCTGAATAACTTATAGCTGTTGCTTCTCTACATTTTGATACATTAATGATCTTCTTTTCTTCATATAGTTTTTCCTGGCTTTAAAGTTTTTTACTTGAATTTGTGCGTTCTTGCACATGAGATATTGTGTTTAGATCTTCACTTCATGGGGTTGGTTCCATGAAGTTTTGAGAGACCTCTCTGTTGTACTTTTAAGAGAAATGTTACCCTTATGTGGTCGTAGAGGACAAAAAGTAACTACCGATCAACATCTCGAGATAAAAAAATACTGATATAAGAAGCAGTGATTTTTAATAATTGTCTCTTTTTGTTGCTAATCATGAAATTATAATTTTAAGATATCAAGATATTTTTTAAATATAAAATATTAAGTTAAGTAGATCAAAGTTGATAATATCTGAATGCTTATAGCCAAGTTGTTAATATAAGAAGCATAAAAGTGAGCTTATTGCAGTATAATATATATGATTCAAGAATGAACAAGGTGGACATGACTAACGAGGATGCATGAGAAATGATTTATCAGGTGATGTTCAAATGTAAGAGTATCACTAGTACAAAGAGTGCCACCTAACATACTTCTCACCTAAATCTACTATATAAGATTAGTTTATATAGATTTTTTTGTTATAAAAGTAACATCTGTTATAAAAAATAACTAATCAATAGTTTTATTGAAATTAATAGACTGATCAGCTTGACATAAAAACTAAAAAAATCATCATCATCATCATCATCATCATCATCATCATCATCATCATCATCATCATCATCATCATCATCATCATCATCATCATCATCATCATCATCTGTTTTTATACATGCATGAAGTAAAAAACTCTTCATGCATGCAGAGGCTCTTTGAACTGGGAGCCCGGCGGGTTCTGGTCACCGGAACAGGCCCCATCGGGTGCGCTCCGGCCGAGCTGGCTCAGAGGAGCCGGAACGGCGACTGCGACCCGGAGCTGCAGCGCGCCGCTGATCTCTTCAACCCCCAGCTGGTGAAGACGTTGAATGAGCTCAACGGCCAGATTGGGTCTCACGTCTTTGTCGCAGTAAATGCTTTCAGGATGCACATGGACTTCATCACAAACCCACAAGCCTACGGTAACAACCGTACTTCGGATTCATAAAAAAAAAAAAAAAAAAAAAAAAAAAATCATTTCTTCATATTTATTTTTTAAATCAAATTTTTATGAATGTATTTTTTCAATTCAATATTTACAGACAGCACTTTTAAATAAAAATTAGAATAAAGAGATTGTCTGTAAATTCACATTTAAAATAGAAAATGTTGTCTGTACATGTTAGATTTATAAATATTTGACTTAGAGGATGATGCTTGAAAAAAATCTTCTTTGAAGACGATATATATAAATTTTCGTCTTTTTTAATTTTTAGTACTATTATTATACTGTATATTTAATTTCAGGATATTTAATTTCATTTAATTCAATATATATTATCTTGATACTGTATTTTGTTATTTTAAAAAAATAATTATTTAATTTAATGATGTAAATAATTTTTAAAAAAATTATAAAAATATCACTTAAAAGAAGCATTTAAATATCATAATATTTACATAATATGAAATAACATTAAAATAATATTAAATCAAATGTTCCCTTATTATTATTTTGATATTATTATTGCTATGCTATTTAAATATTTTAATATGTGTTTCTAATTTTTAAATAATAATTCTATAATTATTTTACAAAATTATTAGCACTTATTATTAAATATTAAATTAAATAATTATTTTTTAAATAAATTACATTCAAGTTTTTAATTTTAAAGTATATTATCACTCAGATTTATAATTATAAAAATTTAATATTTAGATTTTGATTTATATATATATATATATATATATATTAAGTAGGTTTATTTTTTATTTTTAATATTAAAATTTTATAAAATAATCAAAAATATATTTCTCACTCTTCCCTCTTCTTTCTCTCTCCTCTCTCTTTCATAAAAGTTCATATTTTTTCAATTATTTGACAAAAGTTTTCACCAATCAAAATTAGGTTGAGGAGTATTCAAATCTACATTTTTTTATGTGTTCGTTAATTAAATGGTTTTCTATCTTCCATAATTTAATAATTTTAACTTTACATTAATCAAAACATCACTCCTTACTTTTACTTCAACAACTAATTATTTGTCTCATTTTCTTCTCTTTTTATATATTTTTATTGAAATATAGATCACCTTATAGTTTAAATTTTATAAAAGAATAGTATTAAATAAAATTTAAAATTTTTTATGATACGGTAATAATTATATCTTTTTTATTTCATTAAATATTAATGAAAAAAGAAAATAGCTCGACAGGGGAAGGGGAGAATTAATGGAGGAAAAAGAGAGAGGAAGAAAGAGGGAAAAGAAGAATATGGAAGGGTGATATGAATTAACAAATCATGGGCCTATACAAAAAGCTTATTAAACCTCAGACACCTGAATATAATTGAACCATTTTCAGATTTAATTGACGATGTGGGATTTTTAATTGAAATGCAGGTTTTGTTACGTCGAAGATTGCGTGCTGTGGGCAGGGGCCATACAACGGGGTTGGGCTCTGCACGGTTGCGTCGAACCTGTGCCCGAACCGAGACCTATATGCGTTCTGGGACGCGTTCCACCCGTCGGAGAGGGCGAACCGGATCATAGTGAGCCAGTTCATGACCGGCTCAGCCGGTTACATGGACCCATTGAACTTGACCACCATCCTCGCTATAGATGCCAGGGTCTGATCTGATCTGATCGAATCTGATCCGGTCACTCTCTCTCTCTTTAATTAATTCAGATTTTGTATGTTTGTTGTGCATGACTTGTTCTCTTGTTCGTGCTAGAACTTTGAAGTGCTCGTATGAATTATGTTTGTTTATTAATTTCGTGCTTTCTAGTAATTAAACCATTATTTCGATATTAACATATATATATATATATATTCACTAAAATCTAATTATTTTATACGTATATAGCATTATTCGGCCCTTTTCAACAAACCAAACACGATTGTTCTTTTTTTAAAAAAAAAAAACTTTGAGAATAATTTTCATTTGGTAAAATTAGTATTCGTTGTTAAACTCCAAATTGATGTTAATTTCACCGAAAAGAGAAGTGCCAAATTGAAATTTAAGATAAATTATGTTGAACTTATATATGTTTTGTGGGGCGTTAATACATCCTTTATAGCAATAATAAGATTCATCTGTGTTTCATTGATTGGTGGCGACATATATATATATATATATATATGTAAACCCAAAGAATTTTACAAAATTTCATAGCAGTTTTTTGAAATTGATTTCTGAAATTGAAAATATTTTTTTTTAAGAAAAAAAAAAAGAAAAAAGATGGTGAAATTTTAGGCTAAAAGCCAGAAGTTCTTGTGGGTCTTTGTGTTGAGGAGATACCCAGCGTTTTGGCCCTTCTTTTGCACTCCAACGCACAGGCATTTGCAGTGCTCTATCAAGAACTCTGCCATGTCCAACCCTTTCCCACTTATGCTTCCACTCAGCCTGCATCTGCCACATAAGCAAATTTAGAAACTTCAAATTTTTTCCAAAGTTAAAAAGTTTCTTTTTTAGGAGTTTCATTTGGGTCCTTGAACTAGATTTCAGATTCGATGTGACGCCTGTGGCTAATGAGGGCGGAGAGGAGAGTATTCGCTGGGTGATTCCCAAGAGAGGGGAATCACTGGTGCAGAGTCCGACTCCTAACAGGCTTCTAGGCCGAATAATGAGCGGTGAGAGGGGCACAGAAATGAATCGACCAACATCGGAAAGAGAGGGAGATTCTGAACTATATAAGTAGACAATATAATATAAAATAATAGAGATGCTAATGATAAAAATCTCCGTAGTTAAGCTCAGCTTAGGCTGAAGTAGCACTGAGATGAGTGACCTCCTGAGAAGCACTTAAGTTACGTAGTTTTTCTAAGGCTAAAGTAGATAATATATCTACATTTAGATCACAGGATGTTATTACACTTTATGTTGATTTATAAAAATTTTTTTCATGTGAAATCATGAGTTGTATAAGTAAATAACATAATTTAAAATAATAGAGATGCTTTATGAGGCAAAACTGTGAGATTAATGATGAAAATCTCCGTAGTTAAACCCAACTTAGACTAGAGTAATACTGAAATGGGTGACCTCCTGAGAAGTACTCAAGTCACATAATTTTTCTAAAATCAAAATAGATAATACCTCTATATTTGAATCACGGGACGTTATTACATTTTATGTTGATTTATAAAAATAAAAATATGCCATATGGATTTCTCCCGTACAAAATTTTTTCATGTGAGTCTTTTCACTTTTGTAATGAATTCTATTAAGTTTGGTCATTAAGCTACCATTTTAAAAAAATTAAAATATATTTTTAAATATAAATATATTTAGAAATTTTAAAATACTATTCTAATCTCAATTTATTTTTTATTTTTATCCTAATCAATAATAGTAATTTTTATATTTAAATTTTAACGATCAAACTTAATAGAATTTGTAAAAAAAAAAATCATTTTTTTAACCTACGTAGAAGAAGTCTATCTCATGATCCGAACGGAATCACCTATTTTTTATTTTATATATATATATATATATATATATAAAAGTTTAGACAATATCTTGTCCATTTCATAATGAGAAAAAAATAAAAAAAGTAATCAAAATATTGGATGTTATATATAAATAATGAGATTTAGGCAAGTGTCATGTGGAGAAGATTTGTGGTGAACAATTTTTCAGAATGTACTTCTGCATTTTAAGATCTATGTACCATTAATTTTAAATTATATGGTGCTAATGAATGATTATGATTTTTATAAAAATTTACATTTACGTATAATATTTAAGAACTACAAAGTTCTATTCAATCCAACGCATGCATTTGAATGTACGAATAATTATTGTGTACTCGTGTACAATTTTTTAATAGCAACAGATATGAATGTCCTCCTGCGAATTATATTTCAATCGAAGTACAATATTTAAAGTTAATTATGAAATCATAAATAATCCATTTTGTGTATTTGGCCACCATTAGTCCAATGAAAAATAAATTTGTTTTTGAATATAATAATTTTTTTTAATTTATTTAAAAATTAAGATGTTATGTTTTGAGCACGAGATATTTCAAAATTTAGAAAAAATTATTTATAATAAACTAAATCACAGTTCAATGTAATATTATAAATATTACCATATTTGTATATTTAATGTAGCAAAAATTTAAAATATGAAATTTATCAAAATACAGAGAAATTTATTTATCATATAAGCCACTATAAAAATGTGTAAATAATTACACTTTTATTTGTGTTAATATCCTTTGAGTCTTATTAAAATTTAATATTTAACTTTTGAGTCATATTATATTTTAATAATTGATTAATTATAGTTTAAAATTTTAATTTATTAAATTATTTAATAATTAAATGTTAATTTGCTTAATAATTTATTAAGTCAGAATCTAACAACAAGATTTATTTATTTATTATAATTGAAGCTGAATAGTATTTTTTTTAATGACAAATTAGAAGGTATTTTACCCGAGGAAGGAGGAAGACGGCCGGCGCTGGCCGATGACGAGCAGATCGACGCCGAGGGTCTTCGTCTGCGAAAGGATCGCCGCCGCCTTATCCCTCCCCTCCATCTCCACCCTCTCTATCTGAACCCTAATTTTCGGCTGCGCCGCCTCGCACGCCGCCCTCATCGCCTCCAAGAACTCGTACTCCGCCCCTTCCCCAACCCCCGCCGACGACGCATTGCACGTCGATCCCGCCGATGAAGTCGCCGGCGACGTCGACGACAGCGAAATCGATGATAGCGATAGCGACGACACTCCGGGATAGTGATGGTGGATGCTACCGGAAGTTCCGCCGCCAGGACCTAGGGACGCCGGCCTCCGGAGGAACGCAGACAGGGGACCGCCGCGGCGGCTCCCGCCCGCCGGCTCGACGTGGAGGAGGATCAGATCGTCTTGGTCGAGGATGGCGTGGGAGAGGGCCCACTGGAGGGCGGCGGCAGATTCCCGTCCCGGATCGGCGACCACCATCACCCGCCGTTTCGCCGGAGATTGGCCTCTGCGGGAGGCGGAATCCATTGCCGCCGCCGGCACCGACTCCCCCGCGGATTTGAGCTTCTTTATGGCCTTCTCCGGAGGCAGCGAAGGCATCGTTGGGGACGGGTGGTCGGCGGCAGCCCGGTCCGGCGGTTGCGATGGAGCGATTAGGTTTGTTGGCGGGTAATCCAAAGCTGGGGCAGGGGATTGCAGGGATGCAATTTGTTAGGAGCGGGCCCCATTTTGACCCGGTCAAACCCAATTTTGGCCAAGCATGAATTATTTAATGGGTCCTCGAGAAGTTATCGGGTCCAAATAAGGCATCCAATAATTACCTGTTTAGTGGGGGCCACATAAAATTACCAATGCGCACATCCGTAAACGCTGAAATTTTTCTAGGTCCAAAGTAAACCCATGTTTCACACTTTAAAGCTGTTAATTTTGCTCGAAGATCGATGATCGCTCTAAAATTAAATCGAAATTTGAATTGAATCGAGCTCGATTTAATCTAAATGAGCCGACTAACGAGCCATTTTTGGCTCAAAAATCTTTTCAATCCAATCTTGCCCGGCATAGGATCAGATCGAGATGGCTCAAAATCAGATCGATTAAAAAAATAAATATTATATATATATATGTAACTAAATTTAATATGTAGTTTTTTCAATAGTCTACTGGAAGATTTCATTAGAATTTTCTCTATCATCATTTAAATCATATTTATTATAATTTTTTTTATCTTTAAATAATATATCAAAGCGAATGACCATAGTTTAAGCCGATTGAATGTACAACTATATTTATACATAATATTTGGATAAAAGATCGAAAATTAATTGAAAGTAGAATCGATATTGACTCGGATCGAGCTTAAATCGATAACAAATAAGACATACCTAACTCGAATCAAGATCGGATCAAACTCTCCTCGTTCATTCTCTAGATCGAATCGAAATTGAATCGAAAACTTTCAATTTAATTTTAAACTAAGGTCGGATAGGCTCGAGATCGAATTATTAACGGCCCTACTCACACTAGGAGTGATTAGTGAGTGCAAGTTGATTTAGAGAGTATGATTTTTTATTTTAGCCATTTTTAATTAAGTAATTAAATAATTAAAGATCATCAAGGAAAAATTAATAAACAGAATATTTCTGACAGCGTCAGGGTCAGCGTCATTAAGAGAAAGTCACCCTGGCGACTTCTAAGATTTTTTTATTTTTTATTTTTAAAAAACATTATATATTATTTAAGAAATATTAATTTTTTTATAATTTAGTACATAATAAGTATATTTATAATAAAATTATATTTTTTTCATTAAAATATTATCTTTAAATTTAGAAATAAATCGAGTATATGTTTCATCCCATTCTTCAATTATAAATTTTGTATTTTATAGTTTCTTGGTAGACTGAAAATCTCAAAATGTGACATCATTATACAGAAAATATAAATAAACGCCTTTTATTTTTGTCCATATTTTATCATGCAAATTTTTTATATTGATTATGTCGCATTTAAGTTGTTATTCTGCATTTGTTATATCCACCTGCTCCGTAAACGTTTGTACAAGGAGTACTTAGTAAACTAATCTGTCGATGATGATGACGACGGTGGTGGCGCACATGTGCATGCACTCTACCGACGATGACATCGGGCACCTGATCCGTACACGCCTTCGAGTGGCGCCATACCGCGTAGGAGAGAGAGTCAGAGATGATATATACATTTTATATAGTGTATAATTATAATATTTTTAACTATATTGAATATAATCCATTCAAGTTCTGTTATATGTATTTCTTCTATTTTATTTATATTTTATATTTTTCATTAAATTCTAATTTTTTAAGTATGTCTAGATATAAGCATTAATGCTCAAGATCAAAAGAGCGGGTAAATATAACAAATGCAGAAAAATAATTTAAATATGATATGATCGATATAAAAGATCTACATAACAAATATGGACAAAAACAGAAGATACATATTTACATTTTCCGTATAATGATGTCGCGTTTTGAGATTTTCAACTTATCAAAAAATCATGGAATACAAAACTTATAATTGAAGAATGTGATGAAATATATACTCGATTTATTTTTAAATTTGAAGGTAAATTTTCATGAAAAAAATACAATTTCGTTGTGAATAATTATTATACACTAAATTATAAAAAAAAAAACAAAAAAAATCTAGAAGTCTCCCGGGGACCGGGCGACTTCCACTTAACAGTGCTGACCCTAACATCGCTCCTTTTGTTAATTTTTCTTTAATGATGATTATTTAATTACTTAATTAAAAATAACTAAATTAAAAAAAAATCATCATTTAGTGAGAACGGGGATAAGCTCGAAATTAAAGATTGAATTTAATTCAAATCAATTTTCAACTCTAATCAAGCTCAAGTATAAATCATATTTTCTATAAAAAATATTTATTATAATACTAAACATATTATATAAATTATTACAACACAATTATATACAACACATTATTGAATTAGATTTAAAAATAATGAGGCCCACCTGAAGAACTTAGAAAGCCACAAACTTACAATAGTGAATCATAGATAATTGGGGATAATTACATGTGGGCCCCTTGGCATAACAACTATGTCACATAAATTTATAAAATCAAAAATATTTTATCGTCTCTGTCTAGAAAATATTTCTTATGAATTAATTCTTTTTGATAGATTTAATCATAGTTGGCTATTATTATATATTTTAAAATATATATTTAAGTTTTTATAATTGCTATTATAATTTTAAAAATATCTTCTTTCTTGTTTTCTAGTTATAATTGTGAATGCTTTAGTACATGTTTTTTAAGAAAAAGAAACTAGTTTAATAACCAAATTCAAAGAAATTTTTTAAAAAGATTCAGATGAAATAATTTTAAATAGAAAGGGATCAAAATGAAATATTTTTAATTTTAAATTCAGTTTTGGTTTTGGTATTACTCAATAATTTGAAGCATTAATTTTAATAATTTTGGCATAACATGTCATGATTTTTGATTTTTTTTTCTCAAATATTTGAGTTTTAAGAAATTTTATCTTAAAAATATGAGAGTTTCGGCCGAAATAAAATTTTTCTTTTTAAAGTCGAATCTGATAAGTTTCAACTAAATTTAATTTAAAACTGTGCTTTGAACTTGTATGAAATATAAGATTTATTTTGTAGACTTGTATGTAATTGCCCTAATTAATTTTTTAAAACATTTTTCTCTTGACATACTAATTTATTTTATTTTATTTTAAAATTATAATAATAATATGGTTCAAATCTTGGACTTTTTAATTCTACAGCAAGTTCTTTTCTGCTTGACTAATAGAATAACAAAAATAATTTCAATTAATTAAACTAAATTCATCGTGGGTAGGAATTAGGAGAATAATAATAATTATTAATATTTGTTCCTATTTTGCTATGGAAATTCTTTTTTATGATTTTTTTTATAATCTTACTACACATATTTTAATTTTTTTTATATTAATATTTTTGATAATTCTAATTTTTTTAGAGTGTTTGCTTATTTGAGTTTTCCCAAATCAAAAACATTTATATAGCAATTAGATCTTTTAGCTTGGATCTATGTATAATTAAATTCTTCTAAATTCTTCTAAATTCTTCATTAATTAAATTAATTTTTAAATTAGAGATAACAATAATTAAGTTCATTGATATTAATAAAAGACTTAGTGAATCATATTCTTTCTAATTATTATAATTTAAAAATTACCTCAACATTTCATATAGATATAATATCCAACCTAAATTAATAATTAAAAATTTTTACTTTATTTGATAATTAGTATAGAAGAAATTATTTATACATTATTTCAAATTAAAAGTTTAATTCAGTTATTTTAAAAATAGATGAACTCAATTGCACACTCTTGATTTTACGCATATTTATAAAAATAAAAATATATTATTAGTGTCCCTTAGGCTAAATATTTTGCCATGCGGATACTTTTTAATAAATTCTGTTAATTTTGAATACTAAATTACTATTTTAGTAAATAAATAAATATACTTAAATACTAAAAATAACTATTATGCATTAACTAGAGAAAAAAAATAAAAAATTGAGATTAAAATAGTAATTAAAAATAATTTAATATATTTATAATACTTAAATATGTATTTTTAAATTTTTTAAATAATATGTTAATCATCAAGCTTAATGAATCAGTTAAAAAGGACTTGGATAAAAAACATATTATGTGAAATAGCTCACATAATATATTTTTATTTTTATAATTTTTTATGAAATTTAAATTATATTTCAAGAGCCCGAATTAAATTACCGCTACTATTAATCCTATATATATTTGTCGTTATGAGTAGAGGTTGTTTGCGTTAAAGGAAGTAATAAATTTGTTTTTTCGTTTAAACTAAGTTGGTTATGATAGTTAACACGATAACAAGTGTTTGATAAAATTTTTTATCTTAAATGAGATTGTTGGATTTTTGTACTTTTCGTTAAATTAATTTTTAAAGACTGACATAAATTCACATTTCAAGTAAAGATAAGTTCAGAGAAATGAGTAAGTATACTCAAAAGAATTAGATGAAAAATGAGTATATTCGTGAAAAAATTAGAGTGATCTCAATTGAAAATAAGTTCAGAGAGAATTAGCTTATATAGCTCGAATATATGAATCATAAGTTGATAGATGCTTTATTAAAAAAAATTAAATTATTGTATCTTACTCATGTAAAAAAAAAAAGATCAAAAAAATATAGCAAAAAATTATAAGAAATGATCTTACATGTTTAGAGGTAAATAAAGATTTATTATTTGATGGAGTACAATGAAAAAAAAAATTCATACAGCTGACCCAACTAGCGAAATAAAAGTTTGATTTTTTTATTATTGTAAAGTTAAACTAAGTCTATAATTAAGTCTTGAGTTTTTTAAAACATTAAATAGATTGAATCAAATTCGAAAATCAACCTTAATCACCTTAAGATCTACAAAAATTTGATGTTCACTTTGAATTTCAGAACATAACAAAATTTTCTAAAAAATATAAACATCACCTCTTTTAGAACGTAAAACTAAAGAACAAAAAATCTTCGGTGCATGACCAACGAGAACTTGAGCTCTAAATCACGACTTACGGATCTTCAAAGATCAAAAAGTTCTAACAGAGAGGACGATACGGCCCAAAAGAAATGATAGAAAAACCGTGAAACTGAATCACAAACGATTAAAGCTATAGAAAAAATTCAAAACTAATACAAAAGCCAAGCATCAGACTTGCCCACGGACCTTGAACACACAATTGACACCACCAGCTCTTCATCCTCATAAGCTTCTATTTCTCATCTTCTTCTTAATTGCATGATCTTCCTGGCGGCTGTCGGCCTGCCGCCCCCTCATCGGTGACGAGAGATCGCCGGAATCAACGGAGGAGATCGAGCTTTCTGTGGAGAAGTGATTTCTTTGAATTGAAGTGGGATGCCTCCACTTCCCATTGGAAGAAGGAAAGAGGATGAAGACAAGAAAATAACCCATAAAATTAAGGAGACTTGTACCTTCATAGCCTTGTATTAAATATTGTCAACTATGGATTAGATTGTTAATGGAATCAAAAGTTGGATTTTTATGGGAATAACTTGACCTCAGGTTAGGTTTTGATGGTTAAATTAATGAACCTAGGGTTAAATGTTGTCAAACACTAAAATTAATATCTCTCAGAGAAATCATATATTGGGTTTTGCTCGAAAAAAATGGAGGAAAAGTGTAATAGCACGTTACAGTACTTAGTTCTCAGTTTAACTACTGGCACCTTTAAGCTGCATATTATGTAAGATTTTTCTTTTCTATGCGAAGAGATTTTAAATTAAGTTAACTAAAAACGTTTATAGAGGACGCAAATATTTTTATTACGCAGCTAAATAGTGCAACTATAAAGTAACAATGCGCTAATACGACGCTCCTCTTTCTTGCACGTGTAGGCCAATTGTAACATCCCGTGATCTCATTATAGAGGTACTGTCCGCTTCGACTTTAGGAAAACTGCGTGACTTGAGTGCTTCCCAGGAGGTTTTCCATCACTAGCCTCACGGTTTTGCCCCAAAAAGAGCCTCTATTATTTGAGATCACGTTATCTACTTATCCAGCTCAGGATCTCCCTACCTTTTCGATGTGAGATGATTCATTCCTGCGCCCCTCTCACCACTCATTATTCGGCCTAGAAGCCTGCCAGGAGCCGCACTTTGCCTCAGTGATTCCTTTCTCTTAGGACATCACCCAGCGATCACTCTTCGGCCACGGGCATCACACCAATTCTTCACATGCTTCATCGTGTTGTAAAAATTTAATATGTTAGTCTAGCCAATAATTTTTTATCAATGTAAGTTTTTTTAAATATCCATGTTAGAAGAAATAGGTAGACCACATTTAAATTTTTATTGGATTCCAATAATAATAATTATTATATCTTAAATATCATAGTTTTCAAAATCAACTTATATATATATATATAAAGCTTCTTTGGTATAAAGATTAAGTTTAAATATTTTATTAATTAAAAATATAATACGTAATTAAATAATCTAATTAATCTAATGGCTTACACCAATGTTTTAAAACTTGATTTCGATATTAATTTTGCTAGCAAAAAGTATAATTAATAATAGTTTTGGCGCATGCCATAAAATTTGATTTTTAACAAAAAATAATAATATCAGAATTTTAAAAAATTTTATCGTAAAAAAAGAGTTATGCAAATAGATATTAAAATTTACATTATTATCTCTTAGTTGAATTCTAGGTTAAATAAATTTTATTTAAATCCATTTAACTTATTCTAATCTAATTTTAATGGGATAAATATAGATCACAAAATTATACTCCTGACTTAACTTGCCTTGACTTATTATGGGGCGTGGTTATAACAAAATTATCTCTGCCTTCATTTGAGATCCCTCTAGAAATTAAATAAAATTATATAATTTTCAGATAAAAAAATTTAAATAAGTATTATTTTTTATAATTTTTTAAAATAGATCACTAAGGAATGTGAAGAATATAGGTGATAGAAATAAAGTGGAGCTGATTGGATGTGAGTATAGAAAAAATATGATTGATGATTAAATGCAAGTAAGGAGAGTATGAATTTTATTTAATCTGAACAAAATTTACCTCGTTATTTTTACGTCAATGGGTTTTAGCTACTTCTACTGCAGTTGACCATCAAAGTAGAAATTGTGTCACTATATTTTTTTAACAATGCAAACTCTGTTTGTATGATTGATCATATAGATCACTAGAATCAGATTTGTGCGTGTTGTACAAAATTCGTATTTATTTTTTTTCTTGGTTATAAGCATGTTTAATCTTGATTAACTATCAAAATTAGTAATATATTTGTGGTGGAGTGGGTCGAGGAAAAATGCGAAGAATATAGGTGATAGAAATAGAGTGGAGCGGGTTGGATGTGAGCATGGAGAAAGTATGATTAATGATTAAATGCAAATGAGGAGAATATAAATTTTGTTTAACCTGATCAAAATCTGCCTCATTATTTTTACATCAATGGGTTTTAGCTACTTCTACTGCAGTTGATCATCAAAGTAGAATTTGTGTCGCTACATTTTTTTAACAATGCAAACTCTGTAAAGAAATTTTGTATGATTGATCATATAGATCACTAGAATCAAATTAGTGTGTGTTGTACAAAATTTATATTTATAGCTTTCTTGGTTATATGCATGTTTAATCTTGATTGATTACGAAATTAGTAATCGTGCGTATCTCGTCATGCAATGAGTCACGGTGACTAGGGAGATGATTATGTGATCACGAAATAAAATATATTTTTGATTTTGCATGTCTTATTGTGATTGAAAAATTAGTCATTTAAAAGTTGTGTTTTTAAAATGTGAATTAACTTATGATGATCGTGTTAAGTTATGAAATATTTTTTTTTTCGATTTTACGCTCTTTATTAGAATCGACTATAACAAATTAAATAAAAAGTTTTATCCGTGCATAATTCACTGCGATTAGCAAACTGTAGCTAAAAAAATTTCTTTCTTTGTGCAGCGGAATGTGTCGGAGGAAGCAACGGTTATAATTATGGAGAATTTTATTTCTATTTTGGGATATTTATATACATAATACTTCATATCACTATATTTACATATTAAATATTTTTTAAAAAAAATTACATATCATACACTTTTCTTACGCTCCACACATTTTTTCTAAAATTGCAGTATAATATTTTAAAAATGGATGTGATATACATAATTATGATAATATAGAATATTATGTGCGTAATTATTCGTTTTATTTTTTATTTTTATTTTATGTCATAACGAGAGAGAATTTTAAAATTATAATTTAATTAGAAAACAGATTTAATTTCATAGTCAATTTTAATTATAATTAAAATTCTAAATTTATTTACTATTATTTGGTTCAATATTATCTTAATATTATGTTATTTAGAGAAAATAATTATTTAATTTAATGATATTTATAGAAAAGCTTCAATTAAATTATAAAATTATTAATAAAAAATTTATATATAGATATCATAATATTTAGATTACATAACATAATATTAAGATAATATCGAACTAAAAGCTCCATTAATAAAATTTTAAAATTATTTTACATCTCATTTTATATAAATTATAATATTAAATATAATTTTTAGTAAATTAAACAATTTTAGTTCATTTAATTTTATATTATACATAATTTTGTTTAAATAATAAAAAATTCAACCAATCAATCTTTTTCTACTCTGTTTCCAAATCGAACCTTCTTTTCCTCGCCCTAGCCTTCATTTTCGGCCGTCGGGGCCTGAAGGTGTGCGGCGCGCGGCCTCCTCCGCCGATCTGTGCCTCCTCCTCGCCGATCCCCGTGCACCGCACTTCCGACCCACTCGATTCGGCTACCTAACGCCTCCTTGCGGGGTCAGTCCTCCCTCCGGCATCCTCCGCCGATCTCTATTCAGCCATCCCCAGCATCCGGATACCCGCTCCTCCGCTCGAAAACACTAGCCACGCTCCCTTCTGTCCGATCCCACCACTCCATACCACCTGTGTCTGGCCTCCTCTGCTGATCTCCGTTCGGCCAGCAGTTCTTACTCTCTGATTCTGCCAGCGCTTCTCAACCCCTGCGTGCATCCTCTCTGTGCCCTCCTGCAGCTCGCGCCTCCTTTAGCATTAGAGTTTCCTGGTAAGGGAACCCGGAGCAGCAGAGGGCTGCAATGCACGTCATTGCGGCTTGAGGTTCTGCTTGGGTATATATTTTTATTTTCTTTTTCTTATTCTTTCTACTGGTTTCATAGATTGCTCAAGTATGTTGTTATATATCTCTTTGAATTGCGTCACCTTGAATTCCCTTTTTTAGAGTGAATTCTGTGATGCATCTTTTATTTTTGCTTAGATACGTGTTTAAATGCTAAATAGTGACTATTATTCAGATTTTTCACTTAGTAATTTTTTCACGTCTATTTTTTTTGTATGAACTAAACCTTAATTTTGAATTTGATCTCATTTTCTTCTCTCATGTTTTAGCCTAATTGGTTTGTTCACTGATTCAAAGTGCTTAAATTTGGAATCTATTTTTTTTAACTTTTAGTTGCATTTTATTTTAATTTTCACTGAATGTGACTCTGTTACAATAAAAAATTGCACTAAAATTATGTGAATTGAATGATTTACAGTGGTATGATTGTCATTTTTCTTGTGTGATTGTTTTATATGGTACAATATACATGTATGAGGTGATCTTTTGTATGAATGGTAAAATCTATATGTTGTAGATATTGTTAACGTTGTATGGTTTAAGTGATGCTTTTGTATGGTACAAAATTAGGTTTTGTATTGAAATCTTTCTTTTTTCATTATACGGCTAGCAGTTATTTTTCAAAAAATTACTCACGAATGTTTGGTTTATGTATAATTATTGCATGATATCTTAGTAGTATAAATTTTCCATCGTTAATAACAAGAAGTTAAATTACAATGAATAAATCTTGGATATTACAACTGCATTGGACAAATGAATTCAGAAAAGTGATTAATCAATTTCTTGAATTTGTCTATCAAAGATAGGAGAAGTTTGAAAAAAATGTCTCTGCAATTCATGCATTAGTAGATATTTTAAATTATTTGACGAAGTAAAAGAGCACTTGCAGACAAAAGGAGTTTTTTGTGGATATATACTATGGAATCGACATGGTGAGAGTCATATTCCGTTAATTATAAGTCCAACTCAAGAAGTAAACACTGAAGGCATTCGCAATCAAGTCAATTTGCTTAATGGGTCAAATGCGGATAAGACAGGGCCTATAAGAATTATTAAATGATGTTTTTGTGAGTGGTGGTCACCAAATTGAATGTTTAAATGAAGGTGAGGGTCAGGAGGAGCCAGTTAATGAGCAAGTTAGGCAAGCGATTTTTGAGGATGCAGATGAGTTTTCAAAATTGATTGTAAAAGCAGAAATAGACTTGTATCTAGGGTATAAAAACTTTCAAAACCTGAATTCATCTAAGAGTAGTATTGTATCAAATGCTTGAATTCATGGACATCATCATCAATTGACATGCTATTAGAACTATTAATTAATGTGATTTCTGAAAGTAGTTCACTTCCAAAGAATACTTATCAAGTTAAAAATATGATGAGGGCCTTTGATCTTGGATACACAAAGATTCATGCTTATCCCAATAATTTTATGTTATTTTGAGGTGAAAAAGCTAATGCTTACTATTGTTGCTCCTCTCGCTAACAGTTAAATAACGTAATTTTCCAAAGTGGTAAAAAGTTCGTCAAGAAATCATCAAATGTTCTTCTCTATTTTCCTTTGATTTCAAGGCTTCAATGACTATTCAAATCATCAAGAACAACAAAAGACATGATATAACATGCTACAGGACGAAAATGTGATGGGTTGTTATGGCATCCAATAAATGGCGAAGCATGGAAGGCATTCGATGATTGTCACCCTGAATTTGTCTCAGATCCCTGAAATATATGCTTGAGATTAGTAAGTAATGGGTTTAATTCCTTTAAGACACTTAGCTCTACATATAGTATATAGCCAGTTATATTGGTTCTATATAATTTACTACCTTGGATCGGAGTGAAACTCTCTTTTATTATTTTTTCAATGATTATTCTCGGAGATAAAATTTCTGGAAATGATATTGTTGTTTATTTACGACCTTTGATTGAGGAACTGAAAACCTTATGGCAAAGTGTTGAAAGTTATGACATTGCTTTCAAACAAAATTTTAATTTACATGCAAACTTAATGTGGACTATAAAAGATTTTCTTGCATGCACAAATTTCTCTGATTGGAGTACCAAAGAGAGGTTTTCTTGTTCATGTTGTGTTGAAGACACGTATTCTCTATGGTTGAAACATAATCGAAATTTCTTTATATGGGTCATCGACGTTGGTTAAGTGCAGATCATGCATTTAGGTATCAAAAATGTTATCTCAATGGCACAGAGTAGACTCGTAGTGCACCAAAAAGGCTAAAATCTATCGATGCTTTTGCACAAGTGAATTTGATGACATTTTAGCCTTTCGGAATAGCAAAAAAATCAAAAGATAACTCAATGATGAAGCGATGAATTACCCATTGGCGTGCGTTAGGAGATTATTAACTTTGTTAATTGTGTTATGTTTTTGTTTTTGTATGTTTAAATTGTTTATAGTGTTTGTGAGATTGTTATATTTTTAATGCAATATTATTGTTATATCATGTGATATAATATTAGAATGGATATGTGTAATATTTTGTTTGGCTTGGTATTTTATTTGTAGGTTTTAATATATTCAAAATGTGTAGCATGCAAGAAGTATTTTTTTAAATTCTTGTAAGCATTTGCTGTGGTTTAAATTGCGACAATATTGCTTAGCCGCGGTTATAACCGTGGCAAAAGAGTAACAAGTATTGGAGAAAACTGCGGGAAGCTCTACCGTCACGGTTATAACTGCGACAAATAAATAGCTGCAGTTTGAGCTGCAGTTATTTTAATTACGGTTATAACCATGGCAATTAAGGGCGCTTTTTTTACCACGGTTGTCAAATGTGATGGTTCGATAACCGTGACATTGATTTTTTGCCTCAGTCAAAACGTTGTGGTAAAAATTACGATCGTTGCTTTTTTTGTAATGACACTTGCGGGCATCTCATCTCACAGAATTGTGTGATCACGAAATAAATCATATTTTTGATTTTGTGCTCCTAATCTTGTTTTGACCGTAATTAAGTGTATAAAATCACAATTTTGATTTGCACAAAGATTGTATGTCTATAAGTAATGCATCTTATTCTTTCTCTTGATTACTAAGATTTTATGTTAAGTTAAAAGATGAAATATTAAAAATAGAATATTCTCAAAAGTGTTAATCTAGGTTAGCAAATGGCCGAAGCATAGTTTTAAACTTTATTTTTTGATTAGTAAGTAAATTATCAGTTTATGTGAGTCAATCTCTAGTTCAACCTAATTTGTGTGTTGTGTACATGCTTATTTCTAAACATATTTTTCGAAAGTGGTTTAATGGATGCTAGTGCAGCAAAACAAAATCAAGAATGAAGATTTCCTAATGGTAAAGTAAGAGAAATTTGTGATTTTCTTTGAAGAAATACATTCTGAAAGTCTTAAATAGATAAAGAGTGTATATATGAATCTGAAATCTTCAATGCACTTTCGCTGGAATATTTTTGAGCTCTAGTTGATTAGATGTTGAAGTTGTAGGGAGAGTTGGTACGTATGAAAATGTTCATACATTATGCAGTCTTATATAGTTTTATATATGTTATGGTTTACGCTCAGATAGGATTAGCACTTGTCATGATTATATATTATTAGTAGATACATGGCAAATCTAAGTTTTCATTGAACTGCTATTAAGTTGATTTTGAGTTGTCATCATGAGATTACTAGGGCATTTTTGCAGTATAATGTGATGGACTAATGCATAGTTGGATATATTGCTTTGGACTATAGTAGAGACTTTGATAAAAGACAATCTTACAGAATTGATCTTCATTCTTAGAAGAACTATTGTTAGATGGAGATCTTTGTAGCATATGGTTGCTTAATCTACAACGAAGTCAGAGTTTATGGACACTACAAAGGCTTTAAAATAGGCAATCTTTTTGAAAAGCTTATTTGAGGATATCATGGGTTGTTTGAGAATAGTAAAATTTTTTATATAGTAAGATCATCATTTGTTTGACAAATGACAATGTTTTAGAAGAGGATGAAAGATGTATAGATTAGGTATCTCTTTTTTTTGAGTTGTAGCTGCTTGAGGTGAGATGAAGTCAAGAATTTTAGTAACTTGGAGAAATCATTTTGTCAAGTTGTCCAAGCCTTTGAGGAGCTAAATATTTGAGCTCTTGTCAAATTTTATTTCAATCTCCCGAAAAGAGGCATGTATGAATGGAATTCGATTCAATGTGGAGAATTATCAAGTGTGGCTTGAATTCTTAAATACCATTGGAAGATGTTTGGCAAAGGGTTGAGAAAATAGGACCATTTGGTTTGACTTTTTGACATGCAGTCAACTCGAAAAAGCAAAAAGATATAAAGAGTCTTAGCTCAAACAATCTACTTGAAGAGAAGTTGAAATCTAAAAGGCTAGTAGCTGTCGAATAGTGTCTTTTGAACAATTCGTTCTTAAGACAAAAAATGTTTTTCGAGAGCATCTTCTAAGAACTTAAGTAAAGGTTTTCTCTAGCATATGCCACGACTTCAACAATGTGTGAATTTGCATAATAGTATAGTTAATTAGGATGATACAAGTAGCATAATCAATTAGGATCGTGCAAAAGATATAACTAGTTTAGAGAATGATATTCTCAAAAGAATAAGTTGCTTATTACCGATGCCTTAATTGTCCATTATATCAAAGATTTAATGAAAAAAACTTGGGTGATGATCATTTTCTTTGTGAGAGTAATTTTCGAGAGTCCTTTGTAAGTATTGTAATTACTAGTTAGAATATCGCTCTTGTAATCACTTTGATTTTTATTGAGACATTGTTTGGTAACTATAGGTTACTAGAATTAAATTATTTAACCCTACTAACTTAGCTAAACTCATTTATAAAGACATTAGGTTAACGCAGATAATAAACTCCATTTTTCCTTGCTATTCTGCTACTCTACTAACCCTCCTGTTCCTCAGCACAGTTTGGACCCTAGGTTAAAACTTGTGAATGAATGCAGTTATCTCAACTTTTTAACTTAAATTAGACTCTCATATAAATAGCCCCTGTTAGTTAATCTCTAATATTAAAAAGTGGCATTTACTTTCAAGTTACTCAAAATTTTAAATATTATATTTTTGTATAAATACTTGTTGCTAATACTTTAAATTTTATGAAAACAATATCGTGTAGTTAATATTCAAAATTTTTAATTTGAGAATATAGATGAGTTCATTATTTATCGGTAGTTTATTAGGTCACAGATAACTGCGCTAGCAGATCAGATATTTAGAATTACTGCAATGATGAGATATTGAGCACTTAATAATTAGTCATTTGATTAGTTGATTTGACTCGAGAAAGCGAATTGCGGCAATGGCCACCGACAACACCTTATCTTCTCAGGCCACGGATGTGAAGAAGATACAAATCTACCCTCTCTCTTCTTCATCCTCGGGAAGGCAAGTCTCGCCTTTCTGGAGAGGTTTGTATCTGCATCTCAACCCTTGAAAACACTACTTTAAACGTTCTTGTGGCATAAGTTGTTGACCTTATTTTGGCGCAGATAAGTACGAAAGGGATGCTAAGAAGTACTGGGATTTGTTCTATAAGCGTCACAAGAATAAGGTATTTGCTTTAATATCATGTAATTTATATTGTTTTGGCAGTAGTGATTGGATTGGATGTCCTTATGTTAGTTTTGCTTGATGATATAGTTTTTCAAGGATCGACATTACTTGGACAAGGAATGGGGTGGCTATTTTGAGGTTCTTTTTGTTCTTTATTTGTAGCATGCTTTAACGTCGTTGATTTTGGTTTTATTTGTTCTTATTTTATTTGTATATGCAAATGTTAATTGGATGGGATATTGCTTTATTGAGAGTTGTGTATAATGTGAAATAAAGTGATTTGAGATTACATTAATTATTTTGGTATCTGGATAGGATGTGAAATAAAGTTAACTTTTTAAATTTGAAATATGTTTATTATTTTTACATTATATATATTTTTAAATATTAAAATTTATATGTATGATGTTATATTGGGTTAAAGTTAACAAAGTTATTTTAATCTGGCTAAACAAATAAATCTATCTGTTTATCTTTCACTAATGATGTGTTTTTGGGTGCAGGAGGGGAAAGAGCTGGTGGTTTTTGAGGTACTTCGTGTTGTTCTTTAATTAGTTGCCTCTTAATAAATAATTAACTGCTTATTAACGTACATTGGATCAGTTAGCGGTAAATTACTTATGTTCCCCAGCCTCACATTCCCTGCAAAATTTGACAATTTTAGTTGTGCAAGCAAAATTTTGCTTATTTTGTAGTCATTGAATCGTTGAGTAGTTATTGTTGTTGAATATATTATGCTTATGCAATGTAGCATTTTAAGTAATATATCAAGCTATTTGGAAAGCAGATGGAACGTTCCTTGTATGTTGTGGGAAGCCTAACGTGGAAGACATTTATTGTTAAAGTTAGCTTATGCAATAACTTTGTCATTTGGATGGAAAAAAAAAATTGAAGTTGATGGAACTTGTGTGTGAATTGCAAAAATCCGCAGCCATTGCTTAAGACAGTCAAACATGCTTCATTTACTTAGATCCTCACCATAGAGATCAAGAAAAAACAGCTTCATTGTATTTGCTGTAAGCCTGCAACCACAGGAGAGTCTGAAAAATCTGTAATGTGAAGCTCTGAACTTGTTACGTTTCTTGAAAGCTTCCTCTTGAAAGTGTTGAGCACCTAGTTACTTTAAAGATGTACAGGAGGTTCGTTTGGGCCATCAGAAGTTTTATTTTACTATTTTGTTCTTTTCTGAGCATCATCATCTGATAGATTCCTTTTAAAGAATAATGGCAATTGGGTTGTGGCTTAGATGATTAATCTTTAGTTTAAATTATAAATTGCCTCATTTTACTTTTTTTTTAATAATCTACTTGATTGTTAGGGATCGTTTACACATTCTGTTGTTTGCTATTTATATGTTATTTCTTTTAGTGTTGTTGATAATTTTTAATTGCAGGCTGGCTGTGGAGCTGGGAATACTATCTATCCTATAATATCTACTTACGAGGGTGTTACTGTTCATGCTTGTGATTTTTCTCCTCGTGCTATTGACTTAGTCAAGGTTTGAATTTTTTCAATTGTTTCCTATTTTTATTTTGTTTTCTACTGCCAAACGGACACGTACTCCATTGTTTTTGGTCCATTAGCTTGAAAATAATTGTTGGCCGTTTCACACATATAATGGTTTTTCTTGGAGTTATGTGCCTCATACATTACAATCACATATGACTTCTCTCTTCCCTTTTTGTACTTTCTATGCTAAAGATAGATTTCAATTTACAAATCACATGGCAGGCACATGATAACTTTAGAGATGACAAAATCAATGCATTTGTTTGTGACCTCTCAGCGCAGGACCTCAATGATTTTATACCATCTTCTTCTGTAAAAATTGTGACAATGGTAATTAAAATTATTATTTTTCTATTTTGATTTTTGTTTCCTTTCTTATAAGCAACTGTTATGTATATATATACATACTCAGAGATTTTTGAAGTTATTCTGTCTTCTGAGTGACATTTTGCTCCTTTTCTTTGTTATTTCTATCATTGTAGCTACTCAACATACAAACTAACATTTAATTAGGTTTTTGTGTTATCTGCAGTAGCTCCAGAAAAGATGCTGTCAGTGCTACACAATATAAGAAAGGTTCTGATGGTAAAGTTACCTATCTAATGTCATTGACAAATTATCTCTTAGTGACCTTTTTTTGGTTAATGACCTTATTGTTACGATTTTTTCCAGCCAAATGGTCATGTTCTGTTTCGAGATTATGCCTTGGGCGACCTTGCTCAGGTTGGTTTTTGTACTCATGGGTCCTAAATTTATTACATAATGATTGATATTGGTTTTGCTATGTAAAATCTATAATCACTCCAACTCTGTTTCATAATCTTACACAACTGCTTTGGTGTTGCAAAATTGGTTGAATCACACTTATATTTTAGAGTTCTATTGAAGTCTTAACACAAAAATTTCAATAGAAGAGATTTAACTTTACAATATAAATATGTTTTGGTTTTAACATGATCATGTTGCTTATTGGTTGAAGCTTGAAAAAAGGTAGTCTTTTACCTGTTATTCATTGTTGTTGGTTTAATTTTTCTTTAAACCTTTTTCCATACCTTCTGCTATTAACAGGAAAGGTTTGCGTTCAAGGACCAACAGATCAGTGAGAATTTTTATGTTAGGGGTGATGGCACTGTAAGACACTAATAACTTATATTTGCAATAGACCAATTTTTCCTTTTGGAACACCTTGGTTGGTTTAGTTATTTGTTATTTTTTGTGACAGAGGGCATATTATTTTTCAGAAGAGTTTTTGACAAATTTGTTCAAAGAAGGTGGATTTTTTGTCAAGGATATTGGCATTTGTAACAAGCTAGTTGAGAACCGATCTATGGATTTGGTCATGAATAGGTATCCTCCATTTTATCCAATTTTCATTTCCTTTAAATAGCTTTGCAGCATATTAGACTGTGGCCAAGATGAATTTTGATTATTGATTCTTGAATTTCTATTTTGGCCAAACTTTTAGTAGGATTTTATCTTTTACTGATGTGTCTACATTTAATTGAGTTGGTTCTTTCCATGATAACGTTGTCTCTGGTACACATAGCTCCATTGAAATTTTTTAACTATACTTTTCATTCTTGGTTTGATTGGAAAAAAGGCAGAAAGTACTATTGACTTTTTGTTAGTGGTAAAATTTGTATGGCTGTGGGGTGGCGATTGTTGGTAAATATCTAATTTTGTAGGGAATAAGGGAACCTGCAAAAAATATCCTAGTGTTACCAAGATATTCGTTATTCGTAGAGCTTCTCCTAAGTCACTAAGTTCGAAAGTATTTACAATAAAATTTTGAGCCCTCCTAAGGGGTTATACTAGAAATACAGGGATTAGTCGGATAAGAAAAAGAATATTGAAAATAAAAAGGATTTGTTTAAGAGCGAATCAAAATACAAAGGTAGAAGCTTAATTTCTTTTTGTATTCTTATTTCTTCCTTTGCATGTGATACCTACGACGGAATCAAGGGCTAGCTGGAGGGTTGTCGGCAACATGTACACAACTCATCAGAGAGGTTCCAACGATGTAGGAGAAACACACTAGAGAGGGTTATTGCAACTGTGTGGAGAGAGAATATGTGATGTAAACTTTGTCAGAGGTAGTTGTGGAACCTTTGGCAATGTTGGAACTTGGAAGGGTCCTATAGAAGCTTCGTATTGTGAAGGTGAGGTTCAACGAGGTTGGTGCAAGGGCATTTCGATCATTGACAAATGCATCGACATAATTTTTGCATTTGTGCAAAAATCAACTTATTTTATATTTATTCTATTAAGATTGAGTCAATGTCTTTAATATTATGTTATTTGGTTATTTGAACTTTTTATTTCAGTGGAAATGCCCATTCAGTGTCTTATAAATATATTTGGGTCAATTTTGGACAATTTGGGACAATTTTATTCAAATTGGAACAAGTTTGATTCAAGTTTATGTCAAATTGGACTCAAATAGGTTAATTTGGGTGGTTTGAAAGAAACATGAGTTGATTTGTAATGAAGGGTAAGCAGGGAGGGTTCTTTGTAATTTGCAATTAAATTGGCAAAGCTCTAATTTGATGATTCGAACCCAGGTTTTCTTTCCTTTCACTGGAGCCGTCAAATCCTTCTCCCACGATCTTCCGTTCTTTCCTATGATGTTGGCCGTGTTGCCTGTCCTTATTGTGCACATGATGCCTACTGGCTTCATCGACTGCACACAACCGCCAGTTCAAAGTGGAGCTTTTCTTCCCCTCCACATGATGCCTACTGGCTTCATCGACTGCACACAACCGCCAGTTCAAAGTGGAGCTTTTCTTCCCCTCCTCTCTTTAATAATAAAGTTGGTAGATGTAGAAGTAGAGGAAGTGAGTTGATGAATGATGACTTGAGATTTCTACCAAAGAGTTGAAGCAAAAAGAGATTTCTTTTTTACCTGCGAAGGGTTAGTAAGAGACATGACATGTAAATTGGCTTGATATTCCCATCACTGTACTCTGGCCTCGTTTCTTTATGAACTTGATTACTACTCTACCTCTATATGACAAATAAAGGAGATTCCACATGGTCATGGATATATGGCTATTAAGATGACCATGGCTACTACGATGAGTATGAGACCATCCTTAAGATACAATCAATTTAAGGAGACGAGTGATTGACTTGCTAGGATTAAATTTGTTAGGTCAAAAAATAGTCTACTTAATCCTTCAATACAATATGACGAGCGCACTAATGTAAAAAGTATGACCACAAGGCTATTTCATATTCTATAGAGAGTCATGTTGTTCCCTTTGGCACAAGTAAGCTCAAGATTGACAAAGAGGACTACATCTTTATTGATTTGTATGTCGATAGAGCTTTTGACACTGCTGCTTACAAAGCCACATGCTCGAGAAGAAATGCAAGTCTTGAAGTTGGTTTAGTCAATAGTGAGATTGATGACTTGAGTGTCACTAGGCGTGATTTAATGCTAGCCACACCATCTTCCCCAATAGTTGTAGGCTTCTTGTGACACTGCTTTATCCGCTTCTACTAAAATTTCTTGAAATCTTATGTGATTATGCTGATTAGTATATTACAAAAAAGCTAGTTTAATCCCCTCAATATCATAGCATTATAGCATAGCCTTTATGTCAGTATGTTATAGAACTTTAATTACTTAAATCGTTGTATGTTTAGGTTATTCAATAGATTGGAAACTTTTTATACACACGTAGGTACAACTCCTTTATTTGGTTGCTTGAGGATCGCCTCAACAACTTCCTTGTTCCATCAGAGTGATATCAGAGCTGATCGCCTGAACATTTAAGGTTTTCCTGCTTGGTGCCTACGTCAGGGACAAATTGACTTGAAGTTGCCTTAGAGAAAGAAGAAAATGCATGGACATGCTCCCAACATTTTGGTGACTAAGGACTTCGAAGTTGGTTGTGGATGCCTTTATAGAACATGATTAGCACTGGCAAGGCCTTTGATGGTGGTTGGTGATCCTGTTTTAGCTGACTAAATCTTGGGTGGTGTAGAGAGGGAATTAAGTTGAAGAGTCGTTATTGTCGTTTAATGATATAGGGATCCCAGAGGGCATTAGAAGACCTTCATGGAGTCTGGGAAAAGTATGGGCCAATCCTTTGGTGTTGGTCAGCGACCTTTGTTTGGCTGGCCAATTTAATGGATGTGAACCTGCATGTGAATAGATGTAAGTATAGAAAAATGAAACATGGATTTTGAAGTAAAGTTGCAATGGTACCAGATCTTTGCCGAAAAGGGCAACGGGCACTTCGGTGGCTCTAAGAGAGTTATGGGAGCGCACAAAGATAGAAGGAAAGCCGACAAATTGATTTTGGTGCCTTGGGTCGAAAAGAGAGAAAGTAGGCCGAGGAAGAGAGATGCTGTGACTCGGTGATGAGGAAGTACCAGAATTGGTTTGAGTAACCTCACATAGACCCGAGAAAGCTGTGTTAGCTCTGGTTGGTGGAAGCTTGCCTCTTGGCTCTGGCTAAATGTAACTGGCCATACCATTCTGGGAGAATAATAAGAAGAAGAGGGAGAGGAAGAAGCCAGAGAGAGGGGGAGATTCTTAGGAAGAAGAGAAGAGAAAAGCCCACATCTCCTTAAGTCCCTTTTGCTTTTTCCTGCATGGGACACCGATTTGTTGGCCATGGGAGGTTGATGGATACTGGCCACGTGCCACTGACATCTGTTAGGTTGCGCCATTGCAATAGAGGTGGAAGAAAGGAATTGGAGTGTAGGTGAATTTCCAGGCTGGCCTTTATTTCAGGCTCTCTTAGGCTTACGTACATTTACATTCTGTCTTGTCTTGTGTGACTGAAGAGTTGGTTTTGATGAGGGATGTGCATGGGGATGGTGTTCTCATATCAACACTTTTATTTCTTGTTATGCATAAAAAGCCTGCAGCAGCATTAAAATTTGAGGTACATGGTCGTGATCTGGCCACAAACCTGTGTTATACATCCGTCACATGTTATCTAAAGAGAAGATTACCATGTTTTAAAAACTATGACCCATGTATTTTTAAAATCAGTACATTGATCTGCCTCATATAGTTGGGCTCTGGTTATGTTGATGATTATCAATGTGTTATGCTTGTTTTCTTTGTTTTGACTTGTTAATTTGTTTTTCAGACGTTGGATACAGGCGGTCTTTTCCCTACACTTAAATAATGAGGATGGGTTAGATGGAAAACATGAAAAGGAGCATGATGAGCTCAGTATTGAAGCCATCAGTTCTTTGAGTGAACCAGCAAATGATTCTGAAGTTGATTTATCTGATAGCATTTTTGAAATGTTTGATTCTGAACCACCGTATGATGAGGTACTTCTATTGCAAGTGCCAAGCACTTATACAAATTATAATTGCATTGTTGATATATTTTCTGTTTTGCTTGATTTGCAACACTTGTTTCCTCTTGTTTCATTTTGTAACTATACATATTTGCTGCCCTTGAATTTTGATCAAGTGCCAAGTTCCTAGAATCATGGTGCTATGTTTAGTTGTGGGATTGTTGGTGCTGCATGTTTGAAAATTTCTTTAGTTGCCTGTTTTACTTGTTATTAAAATTATTATGATGTTACTATGGTTTTGCAAAAAGTAATATTTCTTTGCAAGTTTTTTATATCTGAATTTTTGAAATCCAATGGTGAATCCTGCTTTATATTGGTGTAGGATTACTAAGACATCATGTTGCTTTTATTTGTTTCATTCAGTCACAAGTTATTCTAGAAAAATGCTATGCGGTCTCAATATCTGACCAAAAGTTGCCCAAAAGCTATTTTTGGATTAATCCATTTGATTATCTTGTAGGTTAATCTCTTCATTCACTATATAATCTCGTGGATTAAACCAAAGATAGCTTTTGGGCTATGTATTGGTCAAATAATGGGGATCATTATTATGATAGATGGCACTAATCATGTTCACAGTTTATTTCTACTATCATCAAGCTTATTTTCATTGTCTGTTAATGTGAAGCCCTTAGTTTAATTTCTTCAATTGGTATTCCATATGTTTAATTAATCATTACTCTTTTACTTTTAGTAATTGCTTGGTTTTTTTTATCAAATTCTTTATTGCTTGAAGGAAATCTCACTTTTTTGTCTTTTATGTTTATTTTTTTATTTTTAAATTTTTATATGCTTGCTTTTTTTCTTGCTTAATATGCCAATTTAATGCCACGTCTTTCGTAACTTTAAGCCACCTATTTGGAATGGATTTTTGATTCCTCAATACAAAGTATTTCTACTTAAGGTCTTAATGTTAAGAAAAAATATTAGGCGGATGTCCCCTACGATGCCGAAGAGAGAGAAGGGAAAGCGAGAAGGTGCATTTAATTGAAGGAGAAAGAGAGAATGCTTTCCTTCTTCTCTTCCACACTCTAGGAGAGACCCACCTAATATTGTTTCCATCATTAAATGTGTTGTTAATACTAATACGTCTTTTTGAGTAACTTTGTATCATTTTTGTCCTATTTCTTATTTTATGCATATTACATATTAATTTACTCCTTGTTTAGATAGTGAATTTATAGCTTTTTTTATTGAACACTCTCATGTTGAGGGGGGAATCTGACAAAAACAAGTAACCTAAATAGAAGCTGTTAGAGAAAAGAAACTAAAGAAAATTAATAAGAAGACTAATTCCCTAACAATCAAAATAATAAGGCTAAATAAAGAGTAATTACTCACAATAATAAAAGAACAATTGAAAGAAAATAAAAAGAGAAAAAGCCACAAGCCAAGCAGGAGAAGCGTTGGCCACATAGCAGAAAAAGCATTGCGGCCGCCCTATCTTCCATCATCTGAAACCTTTTAAAGTTTATCTATCTAAGCTGTCTTTCATCAGCCTATCCATTTTGAAAAGCTAATGAAGTTGCCAAATTAAGTATCTACTACATCAGTCTAAAATTCCAAAACAATTAAATAGCTCAAAGAAAAATGGTGGAATTCAAAAATCAAAACTGAAGGAGTTATCCAGATTGTGAAACCTGTAACAAGTTAAAAAATCAAAAGAATTAGTGAAATCAGATAAGCAAAATGAATAGAATAAATATCGGGAAGCAGAAATTAATTAATTCTGACATCCTTTCTCCCTTACTTATCAGCAAATTTTATAGCATCCTCCCATCTTAGAGAATAGTCTGCCACCTTATTAGCCTCTGTCCAAATATGAGTGATTCTATATTCAACGTTCTTTAACTAATCTCTTATGTTGATAACGTTTCTAATATATTTCTACTCCATATTATGAGAACCAGAGACAATTAACAAGAGTGAAAGAATTAAGTTCGATTTGAAGCTTATTCAAACCTTTTTCATAAAATATTTCCAAACCATGATAACATGAAGGAATTACCGCAGCTAGAGCATCATCAAACATTAGAGTTGAAGGTAAGGTGCAATGATAAGCAAATATACTATTGTAACAGGGACCATCGTCAGAATTTAACTTTTCCAACCAACTGAAATCTTTGAAATCTGATTATCACCTTCTCTGTTTAATTTCCGGATCTGGAATAAATGCAAATCATCCTTGACATGATGTTTCTTAAGTTTTCTTTACGCCATCCTTTGTATTTCTAAATCTCACATTATTTCTAGCTTTCCAGCGTAACCAGTAGGTAGATAACATAAAATGACATCTAACATGACCATTTTGGAAACAAACCACATCCTGCTTCAGAAATGAAAAAGATCTTCAATGCTTCTCAAACTATTCCTTTCAAACTTAAACAAATTAAAAACCTGATCTCATACCTTCTGCGTGTGATCACACTCCCATAACAAGTGGAAGGCATTCTCTTCATTCTAACAAACCCAAACACATTTTCAAGCAAGCTGGACTCCCTTTTTTTGTGACAAGTCATCCGTGAGTTTTTAATTGCTTGCCAAGCAAAAAAAGGATATTTTTAAAGTAAAACGCTGCAACCAGAGTTTCACTCCTGTCTTTTCTGCATCTGAAAATGTTCCTGGCTGATTTGATGGAAAATTCACCATCTGGTGATCTATCCCAGATCATTGTCTTTTTTTTTTTTTTGAATGAAAAAGATGTCCAAAATTTTCAAGTAAATCTGATTTGGCAAAAATCTGTTCAAGTCTGTTATAATCCCAAACTCCATTATTTATCTCTTAAAGAAAAGTCTGTGTACTGATGAAGATTGATATTACTCAAACTATCAAACCAAAATGAAATGTTTCCCTGTCTCTTACAGGTTCTTGAGACCAAAGTAAGAGGTTACAGCTTCAGGATAAAGGGAGTTTCCCGGGAGTACCAGCACACTTACAAATCAACCGGCCTTATGCTGTGGGAGTCCGCTTGCCTTATGAGCAATGTAATAGCAGAAAATCCTTCAATCGTTGCTGGAAAAAGGATTCTGGAATTAGGTTGTGGCTCCGCAGGCATTTGCTCCATGGTCTCCGTTCAGTTTGCCGAATCCATAGTGTCGACTGACGGTGACACCGAAGCCCTGAAACTCCTCCAGTTCAACATTGCCACTAACATTGACATGCATCTCATTAAAAAAATGATGATTAAGAGATTAATTTGGGGAAAGAAGGAAGATATAGATGCCATAAAGGGCCTTTTCTGCTATGAAGGAGGTTTTGATGTCATACTTGGCACAGATGTGACTTACAATCCTGAAGCTATTTACCCTCTGTTTACTACTGCAAAGGAGCTTTTACTGAAGCAATGTACTGGGAAAACCAAACCAGCCCTTATTCTCTGTTACATTGAAAGAAGGGTTTGTGAGGATTCCATTGTCTCAGTTGCCTTCCAGCTTGGGTTCAGATTAATGGACAGGTGGGTTAGTGGAATGATCCCCAATGATGGTATAATCTGCTCGTGGTCCTCCAGTGGTTCTTCTTACTGGAATGACTTCCAGAATACACCATTGATTATTTTGTACTTTGAGCTGTGATTGATCTCTTGAGATGTAGATTTCAAAGAGTTGCTTCACCATATTTGGCTGGTTTCCCGAGCAATTTCGCTTGACGGCGATTCGTGGATATCAATAATGTCGGCTTCTCATCAGTTTCCCAAGTTATTATTGTTTCTTTCGTTTATGCTGGAAGTGAATGAATGAGGAGTTGGCTAAGTGAGTTGGATGCTGCATTTTGTTCTACATGTACCTTTCATAGGTGAATTGCTTTGCTCATTTCACTTCATGATGAATTTGTTCAGAAATTTATTAAGATTATGGTTTGATTTAAGCTCTTTAACGTAAAATTCTCTCTCTTAAGTTATCTTTAGAGTTGATGAATGATGTTAAAAACATATTAAAGCTTAATCAAGGCGCTTATCATTGTTTAAAGAACACTTTTTATATGTATTTCTTATTTTGTTATACGACTCCTCGGCTCCTGTTTGGTTGGAGGCCAGGTCATGGCCAAAATGACCTCTAATAGCTTCTAACTATTTTATTAAAAAATAATAATAAAAAATTAAGTATAATGTGTTGCAGAAATGAGTATGTTAAGGTGGATGTGTGGATATACACGAAAGGATAGAATGAGAAATGAGTATATCCGAAAGAAAGTTGGTGTTGCACCAATTGAGGATAAACTTAGAGAAAGTCGGCTTCGATGGTTTGGACATCTAAATCGCAGGCCAATTGAAGCTCTAGTTAGAAAAATTGAGTTACTGGATTTTGCCCATGTACAAAGAGGAAGAGGGAGACCAAAGAAGACATGACAAGAAACTATAAGGAGTGATCTTAGTTACTTAAACTTAGATAAGAATTTGGTAACTGATAGAGCGCAATGGAAACAAAGGATTCATGTAGTCGACCCCACCTAGTGGGATTAAGGCTTGGTTGTTGTTGTTGTTGTTGTGTTGAAAATTACGTGTAATATAATATAAAGTAAATTTTTTTATTGAAGTTTATGTATTAAGAATGAAAAATGAATTTTTTTTAATAAAATAGTTGTGAGTCATTTTGGCCATGATTATGGCAAAAAATGACCTCCAATCAAACAAGCTCTCGTGTATATCGTGGCCGATATATTCAGCTATAAATTTTGGTAGTTTCATGTCGTCGTCAAGGCAAAAGAAGGGCACTTCTTCAAAGTTTCAGTAATCATACTTGACTAGTTTTATAATTAAAAAAGAATTAAAGTTATCTTAAAATTATAATTTGAAATAAAATTAGGGTAAATTATTTTTAAGTTTTTGAGCATAGAACATAACTATCATGTAAATGTTTTTGAGATATCAATATTTTCAATTATATAAAATAAATATATAAAAAAATATAGGTGTAATTTTACTTAGGCCTTTGAGGTTTACTCGACTTGCCACGTAGGTCTATAATTTTGAAAAATGCCAGACAGATTCTAAAACTTACTGCTAGTAAAGTTGAATGAATAAGATTACAAAGTTAATTAAAGAGGAGAAAGATATTATGATAGAGAAAAAAGAGGTGCTTTCCTTGAAACAGCCTCCTTGAAGAAGAGGAAAGGAGGAAGGCAAGTTGCAAGTTGCCGAGAGGAGCTTCATTAGAGGAAAGAGAAGCTTGTCAAATAGAGGGGCGGATCTCCTTCTTGCTATAAATAAGTCTATTTATAGTGGGCGACAGATATAAAATTAGGTAAGTTAGGTAGGCTTTATTAATAAGGCATTAGCGGGGTAACGTGTCAGTAATTGAATTTGCCTATGCCCGACAGTTTAGGTATTAATGACACATATTTTTTTTGTCCCTAAAAGGACCGTCACATCATAAAGTGACTATAACATGACAGTTATTTAATGGCCAATCAGTTATTTTACCCAGCTGTTCGAGTAGGTCCACACTGTTCGACTAAGAGACCTCAGTCCGAGCAAGTCGCCTAGGTTGTTCAGGAACCCTTATTTTGCTGACCGTACATCACAAGGCCTCTACGCTCTAGCAGTGGCGAAGCCACATGGGAATCAGGGGGTGCAATTGCACCCCTCGTTTTTTTTTTTAAATTAAACATCTAAGTTTTTTTTTAATTTTAGTCCCGAATTTCGTGTAATAAATATCATATCATAAATTGTGATAATAAGTTAAAAAAAGATATTAAATTAACAAATTATTTAGATAACTTATAATTTCAATTTTTCATAAATTATTCAACGTATAAATTATATAAATAGATTTTATACTGATAAAAACCCATTCAATTTAAAGAATTTATTTACATATCTTATATTTAAATTAAAAAATTATTATATATTTTTAATGAATAATCAATTAACTAATCATAATTTAGATTTTTAATTCACTAAATTATTTAATAGATTAACGCTTAATTTATTGAATAATCTAGTGTATTAAAATTTTAATTTATGAGCAGCTATTTTATTGGTTAATTATTTGAGGTATGCAACAAAACTCTTAAATCAAAATTTTTTATTTTAAATAAAATATAGTAAGAATTTTAATTTTTTTATATAATTTAAATAATTTCAAATTATTATTATATTATTATAAATAGTTTATTTGACCCCCTAGTTTGAGGTCTTGACTCCGCCACTGGGCTCGAGGCACATATTCTACCAAAATGTCAGTCACGATCAATCTCTTTCTAGTATTCATAATCTATGCAATCTCCTATCTACCTATAGATAAAAGGAATTCCTTCTCTAGTGGGAGACTAACTTTTGGGGAGGCTAGATTAAAGCCCTGTTTGGCACGAGGATCAAAACAGGATCAAAACAGGACCAAAATGGTACTAATTTAAAAAAACATCAATAATAATAATAAATAAAATTTTTAAATCATTCTATACAAATTTAAATATAAAAAATATTATTTTACTTTACATACTCAATAATTTAAAATAAAAATATCAATTTTATTTCACATTCTAGATCAAAATATTCAAATCGAGTATTTTGATCTAAGATGTGAAATAAAATTTATATTTTTATTAAAAATTATTGAGTATGTGAAGTAAAATATTATTTTTTATATTAAAATTTATGTATAATAATTAAAATAATTTATTTATTATTATTATTGTTATTTTTTAAACTAGTACTATTGTGGTCCTGTTTTGGTCCTCGCGCCAAACAGGGTAAAAGAGTTTATTTAGAAACATTCGTCAATCCAACTCGTATTTGTGAATCTCTCCTGATTCTTTCTCTCTATGAACCCATCTACTTGTATGGAGAGAATCGAACGGTATAATTGCCTCCAACGACCCCAATTTCATTAGCATAAACTCGTCGACTTGATCCATAAATGTAAAAATATTATTTTAAACTACGTGTTTTATGATTGTACTTATTTTATCTCATTTCTTTCCTACCAGAGAACACACATCAGTAGATTTAATCTCTCCGGAAATTGACTTCATTTGTTAACAATAAATAAATTTATCAATAATAAGCAAATGCGTCATTTACCTTTACATTTTCATAAATTTTTATTTAGTCCTCACAATAAATAAATTTTTATTTAGTTACTTTGAAAATCTATTCTATAAAATAGATTTTCAAAGTAACTAAAATTTAACATAAAATGTCGAATTTTAATTAAATAAAAAAAATACTAGATATTTTCAACAATTATAAATAAAATTTTAATTTACCGTTCATTAAATTAGAATTTAATCTAAATAATTCAATCAATTAAAACTATAAATTATTATTAGTTTGTTTATTAAATAAAGTTGATATTTTTATTAAAAATTATTAAGCATGTGAAATAAAATAATATTCTTTTATATTAAAATTTATGTAGAATGATTAAAAAAATTATTTATTATTATTATTATTTTTAAAATTAGTATTATTGTAGTCCTGATTTTGGTTCTCGTGCCAAACAGGGCCTTAAGTCTAAATGAAATTTTTCTATAGCATAATACGCCAGAAGCATTTCTCTATTTTATCTATTCTTCTTAGATGCTGTTAATAACATCATTATCTATTTTACTATTATTTTTTATGATTAATCTAAGGTATTTAAAGCACTCATTCTTTTTCACAATTTGATCAGTAATTATCATTTCACCAATATAGGTGCTTCTTTTTTGACTAAATGTGTGTACTTTATATATTCAATTTTTAATTTACTGAGATAAAAAATATTTAGATTCTAAAGTATTCCTCTAAAGTTCGAGTTTCGCTTTGGATTCCTCTTTAGTTTTATCAATAAGAACAATATCATTTGTGAAGAGCATATACCAAAGTACCTCATCTTTGATATGTATAATTATGACTTCCATAATCAAAACAAAAAGATGTAGACTTAAAGATGACCCTTTCGTCAATCCAAAAGTATTTCTCAATGTAAACATATACTAAGGTCCTATTCGGCGCAAGAATCAAAATCAGGACCAAAATGATACTAATTTAAAAAACAATAATAATAATAATAAATATATATTTTTTAATTATTTTAGAAAAAATTAATATAAAAATATTATTTTATTTCACATATTTAATAATTTTCAATAAAAATATCAAATTTATTTCACATCCTAAACTAAAATACTAGTATAGATACTAGTATTTTAATTTAAAATATAAAATAAAGTTAATATTTTTATTAAAAATTATTAAATATGAAAAAAAATATTTTTTATTTTAAATTTTATATAAAATAATTAAAAAATAATAATAATAATAATTATTATTATTATTATTTTTAAATTAATACTATTTTTATCTTAATTTTGGTCCCGCGACAAACAGGCTCGGTTAAGTTTCTGATGCGTAATATTGTTGTGTTTTTTTTTTAATTAAATATACATGAAATATGAAATGTAGTTGATAAAAAATCTCTTTCAGCATTCAGTGAAAAGAAAAATAAAAGCAGAGGAAGGCGATCAAATCAGAGGATCGAAACAGAGGACGCTCGAGCCATGACTAAAGTCTTCTCCCTCCCACGAACAGCTGCGGAACCGCCGCCGCCGCCGCCGCGCACAGCGGTCGAGCGCCGTAGCCGCCGCTGCCGCGTGATAGAAGCCCCTTCAGCCCGCCGATGACATCGCGGCAGAGTAGCCATAGCGCACCGCAGCTGCGTGTGGCCACCGGCGACAGCTGCCTCCAGCTCCGCCCCATCCCATCTACCATTCCCCTCACCGTCTCCAACCGCCCCTTGAACACCCCTTTCCCTCTCGAATCACGACCACCGCGCATTGAAGCTGGAGGAGTCGACGATGAACTCCGCGGCTTCAAGGCGGCCGCCTGTCCAGCAGAGAGCGCCTGCACGGTCGGGCTCGCCGCCGCCGGAGGTGAAGCAGAGTCGGAGAGCATCCACAGCCCCGCCCGCTGCGGCGCTGCCGCCACATTAAACCTAATATTTAATTTACTAAATCTAGCCACAGGGCCCACAAGCATGATGTTGCATTTAGGGCAAGTTTGACAGTGAATTCATGTTCAAATCGAATTCAAAATTTGAAATAATTTCAGATAAATGAAGCGATTTTAAATTTAAATTCATAGTTTGAAACTAATTTTGAATCTACTTTAATTTATTTTTATTTTGATGAATATTAATTTAGAAATCACTTCATCTTATAATAAAATCTCAAAAATAATAAAAATACATAAAATTTATAATAAAAGTAAATAAAAAAATATTTATTCAAAATTTTATAATTTATTTGAATATTATTAATTTAAAATTCTCACGAGAATATATATCAAAATTAAGATATTTAAGAGATGTGGTTATGAGTCAAAAGATAATTTGTTATTATTTTTTAAATTTTGAATTTATCAGATTTAATTATTCCTTAATTTTAGCCTTGAGAAAAATATCAAAATTATCCCCAGATATGCTTTTTTAAAATCTGAGAAAAAAAAAGCGATCGCGAGTCTGAAACCACGTTTTCGGTGGTTTTAGTTTCGTGGCCTCGAAACCGTTTCAGGCTTCTAAAATAAATTCAGATTTATGAAATTAATCAGACTCATTTGGCTAATTAATTTTGTTAAATCGGTTTCGTTCCGTTTGAAACCGCTTGAAGGCCCTTAGATTAGATGTGATATTCTCACTCTAAAATATTTGAATATTTCACGGAAGTGAACTTCTATTTTGAAATGTTGGGCTCAATTCGCGCTCACATTTGACATCAAGCTTATTACAATGTTTAAGATCTTATTTAAAGGATCAAAATCAGAATTAAAATAATA
Source organism: Apostasia shenzhenica (assembly GCA_002786265.1). Classification (NCBI taxonomy): domain Eukaryota; kingdom Viridiplantae; phylum Streptophyta; class Magnoliopsida; order Asparagales; family Orchidaceae; genus Apostasia; species Apostasia shenzhenica. The sequence continues at coordinate 3,744,458 of KZ452015.1, forward strand.
CTAATTTAAAAATAATAATAATAAAAAATGAATTTATTTAATTATTTTACATAAATTTTAATATAAAAAAGTTATTTCACATATTCAATAATTTTTAATAAAAATATTAATTTTATTTCAAATTCTATATCAAAATACTCAATTATAATATTTTAGTTTAAGACGTGAAATAAAATTAATATTTTTATTGAAAATTATTGAACATGTAAAAAAAAATAATATTTTTTTTATATTAAAATTTGTATTAAATAATTAAAAAAATTTATTTATTATCATTATTATTTCTTAAATTAGTACTATTTTTTGTTTTAATATGGACACATTATCTTATTAATCTCTCTGCTGCTGAAAAACGTGTAGAAAAGAATTTAATTATTATTTCATTCCAAGTTGCATTTCTTAACAGCTCATTAAATGATATCTCTATGAAATGTTTGTGATAGATTTATATCATACATCGCTCTATTTAATGAACGATGATGTCCCCAAATTACGATTAACCTATAAATGATATTATAATGAAGTGCGAAGCACAAGTATTCAAGCTTGTGTAACAGTTACGTGTTTAAGTATGGATAATATACTGGTTGTAAAACTCGAATCGTTAACTGGACTGATATATGATATATGATTTTATAGTATGATAATGAATATTAAATAAGATTCTTTGTTGTGTTTACATTCTTGCTTTAACTCGAGCTTCGGGGGTGACGATCCTCAACTTACTGTTAAAGACTACTTAAGACTACTTGCCACTAAGGGCACTGGTTGATAGTGAAAATTAATTTTTGATTTTAAATTTGCATTCATATGCATTATATTTGATTCTTATATTTACTCTAGTTATTGTTATTAATACTATTTATAATATATAGCGAGTAGCGAGTGTTTTAATTGACTCTTTCTTTATTACTATTATTACACTTTTGTATTTTTGAATATTTGTGATATATTTACTTATGGGAATTCTCAAATACAGTGTAAGCCGAACTTAGACTTTTTTTTTATTATGGATGAAGTTAGATTATATGTTTTAACTATTATGTGATGATTATTATCTTTGATACATTCTGACTATTTGCTTATTTAGAATTTTATTTATTTGATGTCCTCTGTGCCACTTAATATTGAGCCCCTATGACTAATTGATCTATTACATTAGGCTAAGGTGCCGAATTGAGAACGTAACATTAATATTATACGTCACATTTTTTATATTTTTTAATAAATCAATCTAATTTTATATTTTATTTAATAATTTTTTAATGTAGTAACTTGTATTTCAAAAAGAACATAATTTTTTTTCTCCAATTAACTTCATTTTTTTTGATAGAAATTTAAATTAATTCTTACCTATTTGGCTCAAGGATCAAAACATGACTAAAATAAGACCAAATTGGTACTAGTTTAAATAATAATAATAATAAAAATAAATAAATTTTTTATACCATTCTATATAAATTTTAATATAAAAAAATATTATTTTACTTTACATACTCAATAATTTAAAATAAAAATATCAATTTTATTTCACATTCTAGACTAAAATATTCGAATTGAGTATTTTGATCTAAAATGTGAAATAAAATTTATATTTTTATTAAAAATTATTGGGTATATGAAGTAAAATATTATTTTTTATATTAAAATTTGTATAGAATAATTAAAAAATTTATTTATTATTATTATTGTTGTTTTTTAAATTAGTATTATTTTAGTCCTAATTTTGGTCTTCGCGCCAAACAGGCCAGGATCAATTCAACATTCTATTTTCAAGAGCTACATACTTCATTTAATAGGGAGCCCACATACAATTTATCCCAATGAGTAGACTTTGATTAATAGGACTAACAATGAGTCGACTTTGATTAAGTTTGTCTCAACTCAAATTTAAATTGAGTTTAATTCGAGCTAAGTAAAATTTAATCGGTTTCAGGTTGATTTTTAGGTCAAATTTTGAGTTAAATCAACTTAATTTTTAGTCTTACATTTTATTTTAACATTTTTTTTCTATATAATATATAATATATATTATTTTAATTTAAAATATATATTATATTTATTTATACATAATATTTTTCAATTTATATATATTTTATATAATATATATATCCGTAAATATAATATTTTAAAAATATCTAAAATAGCTAGATACATATAATTATACAAATATCAACTTAATTAGAAGTAGAATTGATTTTTATTAGAATGAATCGAGCTTTTTTTTAGCAAGCTGATTTAAAATTATAAAAAGTCTGGTTATAAAAAATTTAATTTAAATTTAAATTGAATAAATTACAAATGAGTTTCAACAATTTTGGTCATTCATATTCTAGCCCAAATGACCCATGTGCAACAAAAAGCTAAAATAGTAGCGCTAATGTAATAATCCTGCCCTATTTAGACGGTAAGTCCACAGTCTTGCACTCATGAGTCATCCACTTATCTCCTCTTTTTCGTCTTTTTGTTTATTTTTCCTCCAAACTTCGGTCTTTTTCGATTCTGTACGCATTCCTTTGGCTCCCACCCACCTTTTACTGATCTCTCTTCAAGCAGCAGCAGCGCAGCATCTCTTCCTCCATTCTCTCTCCACTGAGATCGAGCCTTTCACTGTTCTAGGGTTTCCTCTCACTTCCTCGCTTCTGCACCATCCCGACCCCTGCGAGCCTAGAAGATCCTCTAGAACCCGGTAATCTGATCTTTACCCTCTGAGCTATTGGATCAGCTATCCACTGCTTTTCTAGTTCCTTAAGGAGGCGTTTTGTGTGTGTTTTTAGGTGAAATCAGGTGGTTATTTGGTGAGGGAAAACAATGTCTTCTTCACGGAGTGGGCCGGAGCAGCAGGGCCGCCCGTCTCGGCTGCTCCGGACTCAGACGACGGGGAACCTCGGGGAGTCGATGTTTGACAGTGAGGTCGTGCCGTCTTCTCTGGTGGAGATCGCCCCGATCCTTCGAGTGGCCAACGAGGTTGAGGCCACCAACCCCAGGGTTGCCTATCTCTGTAAGCGGCACTCTTTTCCGTAGCTTCTTGTTTTAGCTTATTTGTGAAATTGGCCCTTTTGCTAGTTCTCATAGGCTGTTAAGTAAGTGGGCATTACCCACTTTCGTGCTTTGTGTTTGCTTGGTTTGACGTGAGGGTCATGTGATTTCACTTGTTATTTGCCGGCGCTGCAGCTTCCCAGGTACCAGCTAATCGGCAAATTTTCTAACTACAGTATTATAGCTTTGTTGTAAAATAAATTATTTTATAATCTTCAAAATATTCATATGTGCTCCGGGATAATTTTTAATTGCATTTCCCACAGCAACAAAGCACTATTTCTTAGGCCAGATTTGGTTTGAGTATGTTTAACGGATGTTTGTAGTTTCTTAAAAAACTAAAATTATTTTTATGTTGTGATGTGAAATAAAGTTATTTTATTATTGAATATTGTGTTAAATGTGTAATAACATTACTTTTTATTGAAATATGTATAAAATATGAAATAAAATAATTTTCTAAGATTGGGATTTGTGTGGAATTTGAAATAAACTTAATTTTTAATATTTTAAATTGTATATGATATGAAATAATATTAAAATATTGAAAAAATATTTTTGGTAGAGTTTTGAGTTTTTTAAGGCCTCAACCAACTGAGGCCTTAGCCAGGAATCCAGGTGTAGCAGGTTGTCAGTTCTCAGGGATGGGCTAACACTTCACTGATTTCAGTCTTTGATTTTCTTAACTATAGCAAATAAAAATTCATAAATACAATTTTGTAATACTATTTTTGTGTTTATTAAGGGATAAGAAATAAAAGAAAATAGTTCCTAGCTAGTACAATCTAACCATTGGAAGTAATTGAAAATAATCATTTATGATATCTTCAGAAATATTTTAGATGAAAAAATGAAACAAAGGAAAATCTATTCTGTGAATTCTTATTAATTTCTGTTGTAATGTTCCTCTTGTTTCTTTCTTATATTCTTATTTCTTTTTCCTTTTTTCTCCTAAGTTATCCTTCCCTGCTTTCTCATTTTTCTTATTTTTTTATTTTTTTTTATCTAGCTTCATGTTGAAACATCTTTCTTCTTTTTTATGGGCTTCTGCTAAGATCCTTTATCTTGTTTCCTATATCTGCTTCATTTCATCTAACTTGCATCATTTTCTTATTGCACACATTCTGTGGCACATATCATGCATTGGATATGTTCTTATAGTGGAAATATTGTACATATTATTACATCTAATTAATGGTTGGGTTTAAATCTGAAGCTCTTAGTACTTCTAGTTGTGGTCCCCAGGAATCAACATTGGATATGCGTTTTTTATTACCACTTGTAGTTCGTTGGTTATCCATCTTCATGATCGATGATTCTTTCTCATGGAACAGGTAGATTCTATGCTTTTGAAAAAGCACATCGATTAGATCCCACATCAAGTGGACGTGGTGTACGACAATTCAAGACTGCTCTTCTCCAGCGTTTAGAAAGGGTGTGTCATGTTAAAATTTGCTAATTATAGCATCATGTTTCAATATTGCATCTATTCTATAGTTTTAATCTTGCTGTATTTGAATTTTGTTGTAGCATTATTTGCTTCTTGTTGCTGTGCATACATGTTAATGAAAATAATGCATGGTGATGGTGATGGCTCTTCTGTATACTCAGAATGTTTTGGTTGACAATACCAAGAACTTTTCATCCTCATTTTGAAAAGTTTCAGTTATCTTAACATACTTGGTCTTGCCATACCTTTTTTTTTTGCAAACTATACTGGGAAACAGAAGTTACCATATTCCTTTTCTCATCTATTGCATCCTATTGGTTTATATAGTTTCTGGGATGCTTTTAAGGTTGGTTTATAGCGGGTGCAATCTTGGGAGTGTTCTTGATTGAACAAGAGGAATCTAGATCTCCTATAAGTAAATATTTAGCAAAATAAAAATTTTGAACATTATTTTATGTGACTTGGGAATGGATAAATGAGAACGGGTGCACTACAAGGTGATTATGTAGTCATTGTGAAAGGAATATGAAGAAACATGTGTAGGCCAAAGCTAACTTGGTTGGAGCCTTGGAGGTTATATGAAAGTTTTGCATAAACTAGAATTACCCACACTTGCAATTAAGCATGAATGATGAGCAAACTATATTGTTGATCCCAAGTATGGGATTTGGCTATTTGTCATACAACCGAGTGAAGACTTCCATATTTCCACATGATTGGATTGCAAGGTTGCTGCTAGTCTGCAACATGTTCTTAGCCTTTTCTTGAAGCATCTTTGTGTCATAGTTTTTAGGAAAATATGTTGGATCAGGAGAATATTTTTCTTCAATAATTAAAGGAGGGGAAAAGATATATGCATAATGTCTTCTACTGTTAGACCATGGTCGAAGATTCTTTTTGTATGCATAATGCCTTGGTTCTTAATGACAGATTTGAATCCAAAGGTTGTTTGCCTATGTTGCTGTCACTTCTGGGATCAGTTCGGAATCCTCTACCTACATTTGGAAACTAAGATTGGTTTTTGTGGGAAGGTGAAATGATGGGAAAGTTTATGTAATTTAAGAGCTTGTATTCGTTTATCAAGATGCTGTTCTAGTATTGGGCATGTAAAAGTGGATGAGATTAGTACCGTGCTGATTGATAATATTAAGGCATTTCATTATCAATGTTAACTTGTGAAAGCAATGTTTTTGTCCAAACGAGAAAATCTTGTGAAGCCTAAATTGTGTACAATAAACATTTTCATCATATTGTGTTTCCAATTGTGGTTTTCCTAGTAGTTTTATTTGAAGGCACAATAAGCTTTCTTTTATACAGAATCTGCCATACTAAATTATTCAATTCAAATCAGCACTTTTAGTGAAAGTTTCAATTTTTCGATTTTTTACTTCATTTTCTAAAGCATTTTTTGTTGTAACTATGATGCATTAACCCGAATTTTGACTAAAGTAGATTTTAGTATGCAATTGAAAGGCCTCTTTCTTGTTTTCTATTTTCTTTTTGCCTTTCGTTTATCGCCCAATGATTTTTCTGTTTCATATATTTCTTCATTCTTAGAATATGACGCTAATAGATAATTGGTATCCTGAGATGTTCTAGCATAAGTGATATATAAGGAACCTTGCAAATATCAGTTGTAGTTCTTGATAGATGGCTATGTTTATGTGGGGGAAATTTAAACCAATTTTAATCGTTACAATGCCGAGATTGTATAAATTCCTTGCCAGTCAATACATTTATTTAGTAGCATGCAAGCCTGGCTAAAGGTGGTTGATTTTGAGCAAATTCCACTGCTCAAATTCCACTTCTCTGAGGATAAGCTGGCCTAGGTGGTTTATACATGTATATCATTTGCCAATAAAAGCTTCAAAAAATAGGATGAAGAAGACCAAAAAAGTCATGACAAGAAATTATTAAAAAATGACCTAGCATATTTAGAGTTAAATAAGTAGCTATTATTTGATAGAGTGCAATTGAAACAAATGATTCATCTAGCCAACCCCATCTAGTGGGATAAAAGTTTAGTTGTTGTGTATAGATGTCTTTATGCTTGCTATCCAATTTTTGCATGCTTGACAAAATTATATTTTTCTTTATTGGTTGTTTTTTTCCCCCGATTTACTCATTCTTTTGAAATATATTTAGGGATTTCTCATATTCTTCTTTGTTTTTCTCTAGAATGTCCAATTTGTTGGGATTAATCTGAGTCTTGGCTGTATATAAGCTCTTTAAAAAAATAAGTTTACATGTATGGAAGTAATCATGTTAGGATTGAATGAAATAAAATTGTTTCTTGGGTTTCCAAGGTGGATTCCTTGATTGCACTTGTAAAGAAATTTGTAAGTTTATTTGCTCGCGCCATTTGGCATGGTTTCTTCGTATGTTTGCTTATATATATTTATGTTTTGTCATTTACAGTTATGTATATGTTCTCTATTTTGTATATTCAGTTTTTCACAGACTAAAAACAAGTCCTCACTCACCCATATGTAAGTGTGGTTGAGTTTTTTATCTATGTACTATGTGTTTCATTGTTTTCTTTTTGCTAAACATGCTGTTAACCTGAACCATCTTTAAGAATGAGTTTGTCCAATGGAGCCAAGCTCAAACTAGATTCCTTGATTGCACTTGTTGAGTTTCTTGTGCTTTTCATGCTGCTACTAGATCCTCTTCATATTGCCATACATTCTTTTGTGAATTTTGTTTGTTGGTATGTCATGATACTGATCTTAAGAAAAATCACGTGTCTGCCTAGTTGTTTCTTTCCCTTAATTGCCACGAAACTTACTTTAGGATAATGAACCTACTCTAAGAGAAAGGCGAAAGAGTAGTGATGCTCAAGAAATGAGAAGTTTCTATCAGCATTACTACAGAAAGTATATCGAGGCACTGCAGAGTGTTGCTGATAAAGCTGATCGGTAAGCTATCTATATTGACGCATAAGTCCTATTAAAATTTGTGGCTGTCATCGTCACGGCTTGATCTTGACCCATCTACTATAACTTTTCTTGTACTCTTTTAGTGCCCGGCTTACGAAAGCATACCAAACGGCTGCTGTATTATTTGAGGTCTTGAAGGCTGTTAATCTAAATCAATCACTTGATAATGAGGCAAGTTTTATTTCTGCTACATCCCTGGATCCCTGTACTTAACGTGTTGTTCCTTATCTTAGAACTGCATTGAGATCAACTGTTGGATATAACCTTACATGTACATCCATCCTATAGGTGCTGTTTTTCATAGAATGCTCACTGTTTGCACAAATTAAACAGAATTATAATATGATGACATTTTCTGTTCTCTCCAATCAGATATTGGAAACACACAACAAAGTTGAGGAAAAGAAAAAGATATATGCCCCTTACAATATACTTCCACTCGATCCAGACAGTGCAAATCAGGCTATAATGCGTTATCCTGAGGTTTCTCTCATTCCCCTTTGTGAGGCAATTCAAAATAATAATTTAAAAAGCGCTGAGATTTATGCTAACACGGTTTATATCTGCAGATTCAAGCTGCAGTTAGTGCTCTTCGCAATACCAGAGGTTTACCGTGGCCCAAGGATCATGAGAAGAACTTAGATGAAGACCTTCTTGACTGGCTTCAGGCTATGTTTGGTTTTCAGGTCAAAACTAGCCAATTGGTGCATTATATTCAATTATCTTTTTGTTATTTGATATTTATTTTTTACTACCTACTGGTTTTTGCTGCCTCTAGATTGTTTTTCTGATATATGCCACATTTTGAATTCTTTGGTCCTCAGAAGGATAACGTTGCCAATCAAAGGGAACATTTGATATTATTACTAGCTAATGTTCACATCCGTCAAGTTCCAAAGCCTGATCAACAAGCCAAGGTTTTATCCTTTTGTCTTTTTGCTTTGATTTTACACATAAGGTTAACTTTGTGGTCTTAATCACTGATGGTTCTAATATGCATATTGTCTTCCCAGTTGGATGATCGTGCGCTAACTTTGGTTATGAAGAAACTGTTTAGGAATTACAAGAAGTGGTGCAAATATTTGGACCGGAAGAGTAGCCTTTGGTGAGGATCCATATAGATTTTCTAATACTTTCCTAGAATTCTTTGTATCTTCTAATCAAATACAGATTTCAGGCTGCCAACCATTCAGCAGGAAGTTCAACAGCGCAAGCTGCTTTACATGGGACTCTATCTTCTGATATGGGGTGAAGCTGCAAATCTACGCTTTATGCCTGAATGCCTGTGCTATATCTATCATCATGTGAGTTTCCATGTGTCAACTCGTTGTGCTTTGGATTGCCCTTTTTCTCTCTATCCCAGCTCTGACTTTTCAAACACCAGCTTTTGAAATTTTGCAATTCATTTTACCTTAATGGAAACTGTGAAATATTTAATGGCCAAAAATGTTAAGTGTGTCCTGAACTCTTGGACAATGTTATGGAAAAGATGTTTGGCTTAGGTTAGTTGTTCGACAACTATGTTGTTGAAGATAGGATAATTCCCTGAATAATTTGATATCTAGTTTGTTAAGGATAACAAAAGGATGTGAAGAATATATTTGAAGAGGAAATTGAATAATGTTAGCAAAAAATATCTTTTCGACAAGATGAATATTGTTTCCTTGAGAATGCCTCTAAGAAATTTGAGTTGAGGATTTCGACCTTGTGTTATTTGACTTCATCTTTGACTGTAGTGACGGATGTGGGAACATAATAATTATATAACCAAGTGGGATTTTGCAGGCAGTATAACCAATTAGGATCATCGAATGACAACAACAATCACCATCATCAATCCTTAATCCCATTAGGTTGGGTTGGCTACTTGAGTTCTTTTTTCTATTGCACTCTATCAAATAACGCCACATTTATTTTTAGGTGTGCATGGTCATTTCTTATAGTTTTTTACCATATTTTTTTAATATTTCTCTTCTTTTTATATGAGTAAAATCCAATAGACCAACTCTTCTTATTGGATTTTTTGTTGACCTATGATTTATATGTATAAACTATTTAAGGTGATTCTTTTTGCTTATATTTAGTTGAGGCTATTCCAACATTTTCATGGATGTGCTCATTATTTATTTTTTTGTACGTTATTTATTTTATTTATATGTTTTTACTTTGTATTATATAACATCATTGGTCTTAATACTGTCTCACAAATTTTGCCTTTAAGTGTGTGAAATTTTGCTATCACATAATGTATCAAAAGCATTTTTTCTCTCAATCCATCTTGCTAATAATATCACTATCTATTTTACTATTATTTTGTATGATTGAACTGAGATATCTAAATTACTCACTTTTTTATATAATTTGATTACTAGTCATCAGCACCCTAATACTAATAAAAGATTTGACTAGGTTTTCACTTCATATATTCAATTTTAGATTTACTAAGTTGAAACTCTTAAGGCCTCGTTTGGTTTGAGCTTTTTTTTGGATAAGAGAAAAAATATTTTATTTTTTAAGTTTAATGGGAGAAAAATTTATTTTAATATTACAAAGTGTGTAAAATGTGAAATACTTTTAATTCTAATGTTCGTATTTGTGTTGGTTGTGAAATAAAATTAATATTTATAGTTAAAATTTGTGTTGGGCGAAAAAATTGCCTTGAACCAAATTAGGCCAGACTCTCAAGGTATTTCTCCATAACTTGAGTTTCCCCTTAGTTCTATTTTTAATTTTTTCAATAAAGAAAGTATTTTATGCAAAAAACGTATGCCAGAGTACATTCTCTTAAATGTATCTTGTCAGAACCTGTATACTAATATAAAGAGAGATGAACTTAAAATTAAACTTTGTGTAATCAAATTTTAATAGAACAATTTTTAGTCAAATAGCGAATGTAAGTAACAATCTTCTTATATACATGTTTAATAATTTGAATGAAACAATGCAAACTCTTTTTTTTCCAATACTTTCTAAAGCATTTATTGTGAAAATTTGTCATAAATATTTTTTGACGTGATCAAAATCAAATGTAAATATTTTTTTTGCTCTCTAAATTCTTTGATTAAGTCTCTCAACAAATAAATAGCTTTTATAGTAGATCTACCTGACATTAAACCAAGTGATTCTCCTTACTGAGCTAAGGTTGTTCACCCTCTCTAAAATTTTTAAAATATGAGTCATTAGTTTCATTCTTTTATGGTTGCTACAATCCTGTGCATCACTTTTTCTTTTAAATAGGTATTAATGTACTCATTCTCTATTCATTTGATATCTTTTTAGTTTTTAAAATCATATTAAATAGCCCGGTGAGGCAAAACTTTTTTTAATTCTCATTCATTTCTAAATATCTATTGGAATGTTATCTAGTTCTATCGTTTTTTTATACTTTATCTTTTTCAAAGTTCTCAAACCTTTGCTTTGCTAGAGCTTTACATGAAAGGGTAATTTCTATTTCCCTTCAATTTTACTGAGTTTATTTAAGGGCTGTTTGGTTCAATGTTATATTGATGTTATGTTATGTTATCTAGAGAAAGCAATTGTTTGGTTTAATGATATCTATAAATAATTTTCTATGAGGTTATAGAATTATTAATTAAAAGGTGGCATCTAAATGTCATGATATCTAAATTATATGACATAACACCAAGATAATAACGAACCAAACGCCGCCTTAAATTAATCATTTTTTCATATTGATTATTATAAATTTTATGAAAATAACTCATCTCTCTGTAATTTTTTTCTTTACCTTACTATTCATGTACTCAAGCTATTATCCATTCTCTCAAGAAACTCACCTATAGCTTAAGCGATCATCTTCTGAGCGCACATGTCAGGAGAGATACTGACGAGCTTGTTTTGGTTGTTATTGTTTTTTTTAATGTACCTGCATAATCTAATAGCAAATATAGAAATAAAATAGCAATTCATTTGATGATTATCAAAATTTTTTAAGCAGATTTGCTAACACACATTTACCCAGTATAACAACAGATTACTCCATTTTTGCATTACAAATCAGCGGGCAAATTAATTATAAATTACTTTCCAAGGCGTATGTTACGTAGGCTAGTGTAACGAAGCCATTCCTTCTGAACAGGTATTCCAAAGGGACTTCCTGCAATAGAAAACTATTTGGAAATGGTTGTCGAACAAGTCCATATTAAAAATAAGAAAAAATTGAAAATCATAATTCATGCCAGAGGTTAATCTGAATGAAAAAAATAAATATTGAGAAACTGAACTAAAACTAATATTAATGTGTAGGTGTATGAATAAAAACAACTCCACATTACATAACACAATTCAAGCACGCAGTTGAAAATATAGAATAAGAAAGCAAAGAAGTCTACATGACATGACCCCAAAATATAATGTAGTCTACCCAACAAGTACAACATCTAATTAAAGTTTATTACAACATTAGTTTGAAATGGCAATTTTAACATAAGCATAATATGCAAATTATACTCATCATGGTCATCGTGAGAAATCCATGGGTAAACAAAAGTGAGCTGGGGAACCAAGGTCATCATGCTCAAAGCGAAAAATCTTTTTTAGATTGTCGTTCGCAGCAACATGCTCCATAATGGCTTCCTTTCCTGCAATAGATTGTCGAAGAATCTTGTTCACTTTACCAATGCAGGATGAATGTATTTTTGTGACATAGCTCTCTACTCATTAAAAGCTGTGAATTGAGCACTGTATTTAGAGTCGATTTCTAATTTACTCGACCCTTCCCCAAAAAAATTTAAATCTGTGATAGATTTACCCCTTGACCTTTTTTTTATTCGATCTATCACTCTTATTCTCTTCATTATCAAGTTCATTTATGGTTTGCCTACCCTTGTATTTACCTTCCTTAGGCTTAAACGGATGAGTAGTACTTATTGTACAAATAACTTTCTTCTTTTCGAACTTGTGACATTTCTGGTTGAGCATGCACGGTGTTTATCACCTTTCTACAATAAATTTTAGAATAATATGTCATAAAAGTATAATTCATCATTTATCACCTTTCTACAATAAATTTTAGAATAATGTCATAAAAGTATAATTCATCACTTAATCTCAGTACAAAGTGAATTCTCACCTCAAACTTCTCTTCTTAGTATGACATCTCCATGCCTGCATAACCTTTTTGCTTATTAACTTTCCACCTCAATGAGCATGAGATTTAACAAAATAACTTCCTGTTGTCTTTAATTTTTTTTCCATGAATTCTTCAAATTTTCCATCGAAATCGATCTTCCACCAAGGTCGACATACACTTAGTTGTTATGTTGAAAATGGAAGAAACAGATGAGATGGGTCGCTTATGAAATTTTAGGGTAGATCATCTATATCAAGGTAGAAAGAGCCTTACATCTCTTTTGCTGTGAGTTTTACGGTTAGAAGAACAAGAAAAAAAGATGAACTAAATCGACAACTTCGAAGGCAAAGAAAGCTCAGATCTAACCTTAGATTCACAGTAATACTTTGAAGATGGGATGAACACCTTGTGTGTTCTCTGCAAGCTTCACCGCTGGGATGGGTCCTTGCCGGTCTTCTGCGAATAGATCGACTCATTGCATGGATTTCAAACTCTACGAATAGGGGATGAGTTTCTCTGGTGAACGGGTTGAGATCTCTCGAGTAATAGGAGAGAAAGAAAGAGGTGTTGAGGAGGCGGAGAAGAAGAGATATCATCCTTTCGTTGCTGTGCTACTGTAGTTGAGAAGACTAGTTGATTGTGCTGGGCGACCTCGTGCAGAAAGCAAACTCTTTTTGACAAGGATGACTAGGAGGTTGCGCTGGTGTTTGGTTGAGGAGGCTAAATTTACCATATTGATTAAAAAGTCCATTGCCAAAGGCTTACCTATGAGACTCGCTATCTCCTTAATCAGGAAACCACCAAAAATAGGAGAGCTGAACGTGGGAGCAAATAAAACTATTAACAAACTTCCTGCGAAACCTAACACATCAACTTTCCTAAATATATCCGTTGAATATCTTCACAGAATCCTTTTAATGGTTCATTGAATATCTTCATACAATCCTTCTAATAGGATTCAATAATTTCTACAATAATATATCCATATGCTTTATTCGGTACTTGTATATATAATATTATTTAGGGAAGCATTTTAATTGAATGTTTTGCATTTTTTACTAGATGGCCTTTGAACTTTATAGCATGCTCGCTGGGAATGTTAGCCCAATGACAGGTGAAAATATAAGGCCAGCCTATGGGGGTGATGAAGAAGCCTTTCTGAGGAAAGTTGTAACTCCTATTTATGAAACAATAGCAAAGGTGTTGACGCATTATTATTCCTTTTTCTTGCTTTCAGTTCATTCTCTCATCGCTTTTATTTGACATTCTTATTTAGCGCAGGAAGCTGAAAGAAGCAAAAGAGAAAAAGCAAAACATTCTCAGTGGAGAAACTATGATGACTTAAATGAATATTTTTGGTAATTATATCAAGATCTTTTTATTTGGACTTTATTGTTAGCATACTATTCTATTAATAAGTTTATTGTTTTGATGATACATAGGTCGTCTGATTGCTTTCGTTTAGGTTGGCCTATGAGGGCAGATGCAGATTTCTTTTGCCAACCTCGAAATTATTGGTTTGACAAAAATGGAGTAAGTTTTTTCTTTTATCTAACTCAACTTTTTTTTGGTATTTATGAACGTCTCTTATGATATTATTAAGAGTGGTACTATAAGTTGGTTAAAATATGCTTTCCAATTTTATATTCATATTTTCTTTAAGTATGAGTAGAGTTAGCTAAAATAAGTTAACAAAAGTAAAAGTAAAGATGATTAAAATGTAAATTTATTAGCTTTGATGTATTAGAGAGAGAAAGAAAGAAAGGAAAGAGGAGAGAACGACATCTGTCATTAGAGAGAGAAAGCTGGGCTTTTGGGCAGGATTCAAAGAGAAAACATGAGAGAGAGAGAGAAGGGTGGGCGATGGATCTCTCTCTTCGGCTTTCTCTCCAATTTTTTTTTTATTAACGTTCTCCCTCCACTTACTAATATAGTAAAGAGATTATATATTATATTATATATTATTATATATTTAATATTTGTATTTATAGTGCTATAATATGTCATTTTGCAAGATTTAGATTTTCTTTTTTAGCAATAAATTTTAAATTTTTTTATTTTTAAACAATATAAATTTTAGCATAGATTGGTAAAATTTGATATTTTATAACTAAAATTTAGTACTTTTAATTTTACTTATGTTGTAAGGGATTAAAAAAATGAGCCCCACGGGTTACCTCACGAGCTTCTGAAATTTGATATTATTTAGATTTTTAATTTTAGCACAAAAAAATCAAAAATTTTAATTTTTAAAAAATATAAATTTTAACATGAATTGAAAAAATTTAACATTTTACAAGTAAAGTTTAGCACTTTTAATTTGGTTAATGTTTGTAGGGGATCAGTGAGCCTTAGGGTTTTCTGAAATTTGATATTTATATTTTTATGCAATCGAATTATTAATCTTGAATATAAATTTCAATATATAAAATTAAATATTATATTTTTATGTAAAATTATATATTAAATATTTTAATCTAAATTTAATTTTTGTAATATATATAATTCTATGGTTATTAATAATATAATTTTGGGGTTTTTACATACAGGACATGAAATTTACACGAAATTACGTATTTCACTATCAATTCGTAAATATTACGAATATCACACCATATTCATTTAGATTTTACGCATTTCACATATTTAACATATTTCATATACTTTATAATATTATATGTAAATTAAAATGCATAAATTCATTAATATTTAAATTCTAATATATATTTTTATTTTTTATTGTCAACACATCAATTTTCTTACTTCAATTAAAAATTATAGTCATGTGGATTTAAATTCGGCACCCTAATTAAAAATTTTAAATATGATAAATAAATTAAAATACATAAATTCATTATATTTAAATTGTTATTTATATAAATAAATTTATTTATAGTATTTAATTAATATATTAATAATATAGTTAAGATCAAGGCCAATTTAGAAATGTGAAGTTCACCATCAAAGAATATGGTGTAAAATATGTGAAATGCGTAAAATTTAAATGAATATGGTGTGATAGTGGTAATATTTATGAATTGATGATGAAATAAGTAATTTCGTGTAAATTTCATGTCTTGTATGTAAAAATCCCTATAATTTTACATTGTATTTCGTGCAGTAAGTACTAGTTGTTTAATGCGTTAAGTGTGCTTTTTTGTGTATATATAGTCGTTTGTGTGGGCCTTTTTTTGAGTTGGTAATTGGCTCTAAAAACAAAATTATCATTTATTTTGATATTTTGAGCTGGCTTGATTGACTATCAAGCTAGCTCAAACTTGAGCATCTATGAGTCGAGCTAGCTTGAATTCGATTAGTGTAATCTTTGAGCTAATTTCAAGCTGTTCTATAGACGTGCCAAATTTGGGCTATGTATGATTCGAGTCGAAGTCAGGTTGTTCTCACCCCTAGATATTGTATTTCTAATTCATTTTGCTTTGCAATATAATTCTTAGATAAATTCTTTGTTCTTGGAATTTATTGTCACCAGTTGTTGATTAAAATCATGGAATTCATTTTGTGATATATGTTTTTGATATGCATGACAATATACCTTCTTTGCTCCATAAACTATATTTTTCTTGTCTTGTCCAATGAGATTTGAATGTGATCTTGATAATTAGTTTTTGTTTGTAAATGTTTCTCTTTATAAGTATCAGCTCAGGTTTCTTATCAAACCAAACTTGACTTGTTTTGGTCTAGCCCCACCGGACAGGGTTTCATTTGGGTTTGAACCAATCTTTTCTAGTTCACAATTGGTTTTGGATTGAGTTTAGAATCAATTGTGACTGCCTTGAACTAGTCAAAATTCAGTCTGGTATAGGGTTTCAGGACTGACTGGTTTCGAACCGGAGTTAATTCGATCCAATATATTTTTTATTTATTGATTTTTTTAAAAAAATATGTAAATATATTTAGATATGTGTTGGACTTTGAGGTGCGCGTTCAATTTCGTCAGTTTGGTTGACCGAACATAGAAAAATATTGCATTTGATTTTGAAATTTAGAAAACTAAATCACATATGAATATAAGTTGAAAACCAAACCAATCAAGTAAAATTCAGTTAGTTCGGTGTGGTTGAAAACCAAACCAAACCAATCAACTAAATCACTCTTTATTTAATTAGTTATCTCCAAATACTCAAAATCTTAAAATAATATAGTACATTACTACTAGATTTTTTACAACCATAAAGATTAAGAACGTGGCACTAAAAATATAATGAATATTATAACTTAAAAAAAAATAACGAATAGTTCATATAATTTTAAGTACATTATCACATAATGACATGTGATATTTCGGTTAATTATATTTGTTTAGTTTTCAAATATAAGAAACCAGTTAACCAAAAAAACTCAATCATCAATCCATTAGCTAAACTGATATGTTCTAATGCACACCCTTAGTTGGACTCATTTTTCAAATCCTTGATCCACTCTGTGGATTTAATTATGTCTAACTATCTTTTGCAACAGTTGATTTATAGGTTCTTTTATCAAATTTGTGAAATCTAACTAGCTGCTTCTTAATAGTACCTGTCCCACCTCCTATACCACTTAGTTTGTCCGAATACTGATTCTTGCACAATTTGCAAACAATAATGTATGTGGGTTTCTCCAGATTGCTATTAGATTTTAACTGTAAATCAAAATAATCTCATACCTTGCTATTAGATTTTTCTTGTAAATCAAAATAGTCATATACCTGAAGATTGAGTTGACGTGCTTATGATGGTGTCAACATCTCCACCAACCTTAATGCCAGTGTTGGGATCGTGTTCTTCAGAAAGATCGAGATTAGGTTATCAAAACGTTCACCGAGAGGGTGGAGCATTCGAGTTTTGGAACTTCATCAAGATTCGCAATTTGTTGGTGTTTTGAGGAAGCACCAGCGGTGGATCAACGTCACCTAGCCATTGAGGTGCTAAATTTGATTTAATAGTTTGTATAAGAAAGCGAACAAAAGCTTAGGGGGTTTGTATTTCATGTAAGTCCCTTTATTTATAGAGGACTTACATTTGAGAAATGACTAAAATGGTAGCAATGGTCAAATGATTGTTTGCTTTTTTTAGAATAAAGTTTTATGGGGGAGCTGTTAGCACTGGCATGTGCAAGTGGGGGTAGCGCACGCTATTGCCTCTCTATTTATTATTTTTTTAAAAAGGACAAATTCTGGTTCAGCAAAACCAGTTTGGTTTTGAACTGATTCCTTGGTCTTGGTTTTATGGAATCACGTCGAACTAGAACCAATCCGGTAGGTCCAATTCTGGTTCAAATCAGTTCCTATTCGGTTTCGGTGGAGCCGGTTCGATATGCATCACTACTGTCAAATGGTCAATCAATTATTATCTGTTTTAGAAGCTTTGGTTCTTATTTGTGTCTATTTCGTAGATTTTCATCAAAGTTGTTTTAGAAACTCTTTAGTCAAAGTTTAAAGAATAATTTTCACTCAAATTTTAAAAAGCCAGAAACCAACTTGACTAAATGTAATGGTTTCTACGTAGTTGGATCGAGCAGTCATGATAGAGGATATCAAGATGGCATTGTTTTCTCTGGCAAATGATAAGCCCCATGGGTAGATGGTATCGCTGGATCTTCTTTAAAGGGCTATTGGACTACGATGGAGTAAGATGTAATTGAGGCAATCCTTTATGTGTTTCGCACGGGATATATGTCGCAAGCATGGAAGGACACTCTTGTTTTTTTGGTGCCTTAGACTCTCCATGCAAAGCACTCAAAGCAGTTAGACCCGTTAACTTGTGTACCACAGTGTGTAAGGTGGTAACAAAGGTGTTGGTGCACAGGTCGAAGGAGTACAGTACAGGGTTAATTTCGCTGGAGTAGGGTGCCTTTGTACTAGATAGACTTATTGCAAGTAATTGCATCTTAGCACAGGAGATAATGTGCAGATGGCGAACCACTGAGTATAATGGTGGGCATATGATGGTGAAGGCTGATATGAAGCAAGCATTTGTTTGAGTCAGTTAGGATTATATCGATGTTGTGCTTGGTTGACTTGAACTCCTGGATGAATGAAGGAAATGAGTTAGCTTGTGTATCAAAGGGACGAGGTTTACACTGTTAATAAATGGGGCGAGGTCGCTTTGGATTATTACTAATATAATCCTAATAAGGGCTTGAGACAAGAATGTTCACTATTGCCCTCCCTCTTCATCCTCAACTTTGAAGTCTTGTCCACGATGGTTTATAAAGAGAAGCAACAGGGCTCACTTTCGGGCATCAGAGTTATCCCTCGAGCTTTGTTGCATTCTAATTTTATGTTTGCTGATGATCTATTTGTTTTTTGTGAAGGCGATTCCTACGGCTGTAGCTACTCTGAAGCGACCTCTAAACTGCTATTGTGAATGCTTTGGCCAGCTGGTAAATGCCAAGAAATCATCCATAATCTTTAGTTGCACCACTATTGGGAATCAGAAGACAATGATTAGGAGGATATTCAAAATACAGGAAATGCAGCAATGACGTTACATTGGGATTCTTCCAACCAAGTGTAGACCATTGAAAGCAGATTTCGCAACTATAGTGGCAACAGCTAGGGAAAACATACTTGCCTGTGGTATCACGAGCTTGTTAAGGATCATGTTTATCAAGAACACCTTGATGTCTATGCCATTATACGCCTTGTCACATACTTTTGTACCGCTATGAGTTATGGATGAGATTGGAGACTCATTAGGGCTTTCTTTTAGGGTGGTAGCATAGAGGTCAAGGCTATGTATTATGCAGCTTGAGAGGAGGTGTGCAAGCCTAGGAGTAAAGGGGGATTAGACATCTACAATCTATACATTTGGAGATAATTTTTGGTGGCCAAGCACACTAATAGATATATAAACAATATTAAGTGTATTTGGAGGGAAGATTTTTGTGCTAGATATGGTGATTGCAAATCTTAGTTTAAGGAGAAAAGAGGAGACTCCTAAGTGTGGAAGCTGATCTGCATGAGAGGTAGAGTAGTTGATGGATATATGATTTGGTCAGGACAAAAAAGTATGTCAATGTCCTTTATGAATGACTCATGGCTCTCTACTATATCTTTCAGTTGGTGGCTGACATATATTAATATGCATATAGAGGAGTTTCCTACCACAGCAGTTGATGTGTCCTGAGGGTTGGAGTGGGACAGAGACAAGATTGATTAGTTGTTTTCCCCAGAGCTATAGGAGCATGTGCTGATGATCAAGCGGGATTACAATATTAGTGGTGATAGATTGATTTGGGTGGCTATAGAGGGGTTGAAGATCCCCACATCCATGCGCTATGCTTCTCAATTCACTTTAGAAGGGGAAGCTTTGGCTGGAGATTGGTGTTGAAAAATTCCAACCCAGTCAAGTATCCAAGCATTTTTATTGAGGTTGTGCAAGGATGCTATCCCCACCAAAGTCTGGCAATATCGAAGACACTTGTCAAATATGATGTTGTGCCTGTGGGATTGTGGTGTGGAGGAGAGTGTTGTGCATATTGTAGTATATTGCAAACTTTATAGAGCTGTGCGTGATATTCTCCATCAATAACAGGGATTATCGCTCGACTAACGACTTATTTGGAAGTCTAGCTTGACGCAATGGTGTGGCGGGTCAAATATTATAAAAAGGTCTTGTGATTTTATTTAGGGTTTGAGGTTTGTGGTTTAGGGTTTAGACTGATTCCCTTGGCAATGGCTATTGCCGGCATTGTGTTGAGCATCATGGCTAATAACTTGGTCCATCACGGGAGCAACTGGAATTCAACTATCTGTTTAAAGCCTTATATTCCCACCTCTGATAATTAGGTTCACTCAACTCTTGGATGGATTGAAATAAACTTTGATGGTTCAGTACACGGAGGCATAGCGGGAGCTGGATATTTCATTAATCTGTTTGGCGCGAGGACTAAATCAGGACCAAAATGATACTAATTTAAAAAACAACAATAATAATAATAAATAAAAATTTTTAATCATTCTACACAAATTCTAATATAAAAAAATATTATTTTACTTTACATACTTAATAATTTTCAATAAAAAAATTAAATTTATTTTACATCCTAGACCTAAATCCTCGATTCGAATATTTTGGTTTAGGATGTGAAATAAAGTATATATTTTTATTAAAAATTATTGAGTATGTGAAGTTTTTTTATATTAAAATTTGTGTAGAATGATTAAAAAATTTTATTTATTATTATTGTTGTTGTTTTTTAAATTAGTATTATTTTGGTGCTGATTTGGTCCTCGCGCCAAACAGGGCCTAATAAGGATCACCAGTCAGACCTCATTTGTGGTGGAGGCAGAACAATGTTGACGTTTGTGGTTCCTATTGCAGGATTAAAGGCGATCCCACATGACATCCCAAGGACTCGGGGAGTTTGGCTAGAAGGGGAGTCTAGGGGTGCTTTAGTCATCTAGAGTAGATTGCACCTCACACGACATCAAGGGAGCCATGTAGAGCAATGGAGTGCGGGGTGGGTCTTGCTTAAAGCATTCAATACAGTGTATCATCATGAAGCACCACAAGAAACTCGAGAACAGCGATGGGGGAGCAATAATCGAAAAAGAGATCATCTGAGTACTAATTTGATGCAGTGGGAAGATCCATCAAGAGAATTAGAGTGGACGACACTTACCATGATGTCATATGTAGAACTTGTGCTTTAGCATATTGTCAACATTTTTGTCATTTTGTATTTGTAATGTTACATATGCTTCACAGAATGTGAATAGTACAACTGATTTTCTAGCGTATTATGCTATGTTAGGTGATTTTTGTTGGGAAAGGGGTATGATACTTCCCATTGAATTTTGCAATATTGTTGAAGGAGATGTTAGATGACTGGTTTTTTGATATTTCAGCTTAATGCTATATGGCATAGCCAAGTTTCAAAAAAAAGATGTGAAGGCTTCTACTTTGTCGGGAGGATGTTCTGGGTTTTGTGTTTTGAAAGCAACATCTATTTGTAAAGAGGGAGGAATGCTTATGATATAATATCTGTGGAATTCCAAGATCATTGGTGATTACTTGCTGAAATTGGAAGATATTATATGCTGTAATTAGAGATTTGCTGGTTGTAAATAGCTATAGATTATTTTCCTATTGATAGAAGATAGTTTTCTTCTTTGTAGGATTTGAAAGAGTAATTTAAGGGATTACCAGGCTGTTGGTAATTTACCTTGTTATATAAGTATATCTTTCTACTGAGAAAAGTAATAAGAAAATTCTCACACCTTTCTTCAATATAATATCCTAATCCTCCTCTTATCCTCATGAAACAACGAACGTTTGGCGCAAAAATGCCTTTTTATGTGTGTGCGAGCGTGTTTGTGTATAATATAGGTAAGAGAAACGTGATTTGAACCATCAGGGACACATGACCTATTCTCAAACTTTAAGTAGGTAGGATTGGGCAGCTACTTTCATAAGCCATTCCATGGAATCATCAGTAAGTGGGCCATTTTGGTAAGCATGACAATGAGGGAATCGTGTATGAATGTTTTTTTTTCCCATCAATAGAGATTTGCATAACAAAAGGGCCATCTAATGCAGAAAATAAGGCAATCCATCTATATTTTGTAGACATGGATGGTGTTATCCATATAAATATATTGTTGTCGAAACATAAACCATAATTTTTTTTTGTGAAATTGTTTTACAATTAAATTAATGATTTATAAATAAATGAGAAGGTTTGTCTGATACATACTTTCTTTGTTCTAATTTGTATGCCAGTACCTGTAAAATAGTTGGGCATTGTTTGCTTTTTTGCTTATGTATAGCATACCTGATGGGAAATAATAGTGTTATCCCTAGAGGCTGTGTAAAATATAAATAACTGTTCCAATTATATGTATATATTGTGATAAAGAAAGGGTGGGGTGGTATCTTTGCCTATGTATACTAATATACTTGTGAACATTGATTGATGCTAATGAATATGCACACATATGCCATTTTAGTGGCTGAAAATGTTCAGTGTCCTTGTGATTCACGGTTTTACTTGGTTCAGGAAAGCATGCTTCCTGGTAAAGACAGATGGATCGGGAAGGTTAATTTTGTTGAGATTCGCTCTTTTTGGCATTTATTTAGAAGTTTTGATAGGCTATGGGCTTTCTTAATTTTGGCGCTGCAGGTATTTTTTCACTTGTATTTTTAGTTATTGAATTTAACCTAGTGGTGTTAAAATTTCTTGTTTGACTAATTTAGGTTATCTTGTAGGTCATGATTATCCTTGCTTGGAATGGGGACTCACCAAGTGATATTTTTGACGATGGGGTCTTTAAACAGGTGTTGAGCATTTTCATAACTGCGGCTGTATTGAAGTTAGGACAAGGTAACTGCAGCATTTGCTTGCCTATTTGCTGTTTATTTTTTATAATTAATTAAACTACAAGTAGGTTTGATGTTCAATATGTTGATAATTATAATACTAATGATGCTGCCAGAAAACTCTAAGGACAAATTTGGTTATGTTATAATTAATGGGATTGATAGTTTTCTTTTTTATTGTTGGAATATTATAGCCAATAGTTTCTTTTTTATTTAAAATTTTTATTTTTTTGTGTTCTTGTATCTTGCACAGTTTCCTTTGTACATGCAGGAAATTTCATTTTTATTTTTTGGTAGTTTTTGGGAAACTTCTATAAATTCCCTTCTTTTTCCATCCTTCTCTATGTCTTCCCTTTTCCCTTTCCCATGTTATAGCATTTTGTATTGGATCTTCTGTTCATTGGTCTCTAACCCATCAAGATCTCAGGCCGCTTGCATGTTGACTCTTAAGGTCTATTGGTCTGGCCTTGTGGGCATGTTGATCGATACCACTGTTGCTCAAAGATCCTTTGATAACTATTTTGATTAATTATTATTAGAGCTTCAGTTCCCTTTTGGCTTCACATTGATCCCAACATTCAACTTCACTCGCTTCCACTGATGCTGGTGATTAGCACCAGCCACCGGACTAATCTTTCTTATCACATCACCTTCTCAAAGTATGGCTTTGTTGCGCATCATTAGATTGTCGTCCACCACTTAATCCAGGACGTATTATCCCATCAGTGTTTCTTTGACCCTCATATATTCTTTCATTCCTGCTGGATTTGTATCCATTGCACTTTCTTCTTTAAACAAGTAGAAATTCCTCTTTGATGATTGTTGTTGGGATCGACTTTTTTGCTTTGAGATGACTAGTCTAGATTCTAGATCTTGTCTCCATTGCTCTTTGCTTGATCATATTTGCTCTTCAAATTTTCGCGTTCTCTGGGCATAGGAACACCATTTCTGCATAAAATATTAGCCCATAGAAATCTTCTGTACGCTGAGCAGTAAGTTAAGCTATAAGTTTAGCCTCAATCCACTTTGTAAAATAATCAATACCCACTAAAACCCATCTGTAGCTTCGTACAGTAAGAGGCATTGGACCCAGAAAATCTAGCCCCCAAACTGCAAAGGGTCAAGAAGAATTGATTGGTTTGAAGAAACCCGGTGGTTGCTGGTGTAGATCTGCATAATATTGGCATTGTAGGCATTTTTCAACAAATGTCTGGGCATCCTTGTGAATATTGGGCCAGAAGAATCCTTAACGAAGAATGCGCATAATCAAATTTCGCCCACGAGCATGAGTTCCGCATTCTCCTTGATGAATAGATTTCATAACTTCTATTGCGTCCTCTAGTCTCAAGCACTTCGTGAGGGGTCTAGCATATGATTTTCTGTATAACTGATCATCGATGAGGACATACTTGGCGCATTCAAACCTCAGCTTCCTTGCCTCCAATGGATTATTAGGTTGGACACCATTTTTCAGATAATTAATAATTCTATCCATCCAGCACGATGTTTGGTCAGCACATTGTACTTTTGTCAGTTCATAACTTGGCTTGTCAAATGTCTAATGCTGATGAAAATCCCATTTTTGCAAGATGATCAGCTATCTAGTTTTTTTCTGGGAACATGAGGTAGAGGGAACTCCATGAATTGAGAGATTAGGAGATGAACTTTAGCCAAGTACTTTTTAAAACATCGTCTCTTGTCTCATAATTGCAATTGACCTGATTAACTATCAACTGTGAGTCACTGAAGACTTGAATATGTTGCACACCCAACCCACGAGCAAAGTCTAGGTTGCATCATATAGATCTTTATGCACATTATTGCCCACTCCAGTTTCAGATGCGCGTCTGTGGTTGATCATTCTGCCCCTAGCTTGTGTTAGCCCACCTGATTGATCTACCTACTTATGCAACTATTGCTGTTATAGTGGATATGGGTTTGTTTTAGTCTTACCCCAAAACTCAAGAAGAAATCCAAGATAGGATAAAATTGTCTACTTAAATTTGCTTTGACAGCCTTTTTTTTAACCGATCGTAATTTGATTCTTTGATTTGCTTGAGACAAGATAATTTTATTTTTCTTAAATCCATTTTGGGTACATCGTACCTTCAGAGAGCCCTTTCCAAAAATTACAGTCATGTTTTAATATGGCATTTAATCAATTTCAGCATTCAATGCTACAATGATTTGAACAATTACATGTCTTGACTTAGAAAGGTTATTCTGGCTCCTCACTTCATTATGAATCTTTCCCTTTTATACCTCATGCAACTGTGAGTTGTATTGTTTATATTTGATATCATCACTATGATCTTCTATGTAGTTGTGATGGTTGCAGTTTGTTGTGTCAAAATGCTGGTTATAATTCTTCATGTTATTGTGAGTCTTGTTTTTCAGTAGTTGAGGTCATTATTCAATCCTATCATGAAGTTCCACAATATTCTCAACCCCCAAATCATTATGGTTACCTGTAATTATTATTGTATTTTTAAATTTTATTGTGAGATCTCTATATAATGGGCTCGCTTTGCTTTGCATTGTAATGGAGGTAGAGTTGATAATCATGAACATTGGGTTGAGTGTTTTGAGTGTTAAATCCTGGTAAAAGGAATGGTTTGGATTGGCCTTAGGTGAAAATTCTCAAATAGCCTATTTAACATCTATAAAATAAAAAAAACTTTCTCTGTCTACTTTCTGCAGCCTAGTCGCCCCTTAGCTTCCTCTAAGCTGGTTGATCTTTTTGTTGGATTCTGGCCTTCATCTTCACCAACCTCTCCATGTAACCACAGTGTTCCTCACTTAGGCCTCATCGTGGAGCCATGCTAAACTTGGTTGTGTTGACACTCACATGAGACTCCAATTTGTGTTTGCTCAGCTCGCCAGCCCTAATTCAGGGAATTACTAATAGAGCCTTACTCACGCAACCCACATGATCCATTTAGGCAAAGCGCAACCCATGCTGCGACGCGTGACCCGCGCTGCCCTCGAAGTTTGGATATGCTGCTTGTGCGCTTGCGTTGCCGATTGCTTTCGCCTTCTCTCGAGTGTCCCCTTTGTCGACCTCTCTTGACCCTCCTATCGCCGAGTTGTCGGAGTTGGTTGAGTTGTTTGAGCCAGCTAAGTTGGTTCAGTCAAGTTTGACATCGGACTATTCAGGAAAATTGCAAGCATGTGCTTGGTTTAATTTCTTTCCGAATCTCTGTTATTATTGATTATTCAAATCCTATGAATTTTTCTGCTTAATTTAATTAGTCAATTTGCTCTATAGTTTGAGTGGTTTCATTATTAATTTGAGATTCATATGACTGTTGGTTTTACTTTGAGAATTTCTATTTATTTTTGAAACTTTTGATCTGATTTCTTGAACCTAATCGACGTGTCTTAATCTAATTTATAAATTTTTATTTTTCAGGCGATCTTAAAATATATTGAGAATTACTATTATAGATTGAGATATAGAGGAAAAAATATAAGTTGATATTTAAATAGCGATTAGAAATACATAGATATATTTGCAATGCTTAAATATTTATTTTTATTTTTTTAATAATTTTCTCCTTAATCTTCCGGGCTTGTTTATCAATTTTGATTACTCTAACATTTCATTTTAAATTTGATTTCACTTTTCAATCTTTCTTTCAATTTTAAGCAGTCTGGCATCAAGTTTGTAATAAATCATCAAATTCACACATATTAAACTCAGTAGTTAATTAGTTATCAACTAACTTAATATGATGATGAATATTAAAATATGTGATTATACCATAATCATAATAGAGAAACCAACAAATATTTCACCTCCCTACCATTTGCAAATTTTCGTATTTTTTTGCCTCTTCTTCCTCCTCTTCTTTACTTCTTGTTTTTCTGTACTTCCCTTTCTCCATCTTGGTTCTGCATCAAAAACAGGGGGGGAATGGGATCATTGTGGCGCAATTGTTGTATGTCTTTGTTTCATTGTCTCATTGTTATTTTTTCTTTTATTTGTGCTGTTAGTAATTTTGTCATCTTTGATCCTTTTCCTTGTTATATCTTAAATGTTTTTAATAGCCAATATGATTCCTCCCTCCTTTCTTTGATTTTCATATGAATTCCAATTTAGTAATGCAATGCAAGTAACAAAGCTAATGCTGTCCATAAATGGTATGTTATATGCATAATGACAGTACAACAATAACAAATCTAAGCTTTTATACCACTAGGTGGGGTCGGCTACATGAATTTTTTATTTTTATTATACTCTATTGAATACAAAAAAATTTTTAACTTCAAATATGTAAAATCATTTTTATGGCTTTTTGCAATTTTTTTTTTGCTTGCCACGTCCTTATTTTACACGGGTAAGATCTGATAATCCAATTTTCTTTATTGAAGCTTTTATCGGCTTATAATTTATATGCCCAAATCATTTAAGCTGACTCTCTGCGAGCTTATTCTTAATTATGGTCAATCCATTTTTCTCATAGATATACTTATTTTTCATCTTATCCTTTTGCATATGCCTGCTCATTTACCTTAGCATTCTCATTTCTGCGACATTTATCTTATTTGTGTGTTTCTACTTTATATGTCAGCAGCATCATATAATATTATTGGCCTTGTAACTGTTTTATAATATTTACCCTTAAGTTTGAGTTAAATTTTTCTATCACATAATGTGTCAGATACATTCTTTCGCTTTATCTATTCTGCTTGTGTCCTACTAATAATATCATTATTTATTGTCATTTTTTTTATATGATTGATCTAATATATCTAAATGTTTTACTTTTCCTAATAATTTGATTATCAATTGTTATCTCCCCACTGCAAGTGTTCTATATTAATCAAATTTGCACTATATTTATTCGAGTTTTGATTTGCTAAGATAAAAATGTTTAAGTTCTAATGTATTTCTCCATAACTTGATTTTCATCTTAGCACTTTTTCTAGTTTTATTACCAAGGGGAATATTATCTGCAAAAAGCATACATTAAGATACTTTTTTTTGAATGTGTTCAGTCTAAGTCTCTATAACTAATGCCAACTGATATGAACTTAAAGCTGAAGCTTGGTGTAATCCGATTGAAATAGAACAATTCTCAGTCAAACCCTCTTGAACACATGTAACATCCCTTTTTTACGTGTCCTATATAGTGGTAGTAAAAGTAAAAAATATAATTGATGATGGATGATTAGTAATATCTGTGTTTGAATATTATGCTTCGTACTTGCTACATAAAAGTTGGGGATATTGTGTGGAAATGTTTCTAAATGAGTCCCTAAAAGTGGAGAATAACATTTGATGTGATTGAAGAATATTCTACTTAACGCGATGATTTTAATGGTCAATAATAAGAATGTTTTTCTTGAGCATTTCTTGTTATTGGCTTGTATATAACTCAGTGACAACATATTGAGAGTTGTAAAAGGTTGCAATTGTAATAGAAGTATGGTAAGATTAGAATTATAGAGATAGAAATGGTCATGTAAAGGGGATTTTTTGAGCAAAGTTATTGCAGGTAATTATATATATGTGTATATATATGTATGCATGTATGTATTTGATGGTAATGATATAGAAGTTTGCTTTAGGCGATTTTGGCATGTATGGAATAAAGTAGCAAATCTTTCTTTTGTGACAGAACATCAGAGTAGCAGATCTGAGAACTGAGAAGATAGGTCACCCCTATCATCCGGACTCTTGTTATTCTTTTGCCTCCCCACCTTCGCTCAGTTACTTACAAGTCTTAGATAAATTGCGCAAAACTTTTTCCCTTTAGCGAATGTTGATCTTTTGAAATAATTTGTTTCGGAGTTTAACTATGTACAGATGATGTTTTACTGAACAATATAGTTTTTTCTGTTTGGAATTACTTCTAAGTCGTACTTTGCAGCTGTCCTTGATCTAATTCTTAGCTGGAAAGCAAGAAGGAGCATGTCTTTTGCGGTTAAACTCAGATATATATTGAAGACTGTTTCAGCTGCAGTTTGGGTGGTAATATTGCCTGTGACCTATGCTTATACCTGGGAACATCCTACTGGTCTGGCAAGGACCATCAAAAGCTGGCTTGGGAATGGTCGAAACCAACCTTCTTTGTATATCTTGGCTGTGGTCATATACCTGTCACCAAATATGCTTTCTGCTGTGTTATTTCTTTTTCCATTTCTTCGTCGGTTCCTTGAACGTTCAAACTATAAGATAGTGATGCTTATGATGTGGTGGTCCCAGGTAACGGGAGATTCTCAATGATGTAGACTTTTCCTCATTGCTTTACTTTTATTATTCATTCAGTGTATACTTTTCAGTGTTTCTAAGCATTTGTTTATCTTAAATTCAAAATTCTGCAGCCTCGTCTCTTTGTAGGAAGGGGAATGCATGAAAGTGCGTTCTCACTTTTCATGTAAGAAATGTTTTGGTCATTATTGCCTCTTTCTTGCCTATTTGCGAGGGCTAGCTGCATTCTTACATGGAAAATATTTTCATTCAGGTATACCATGTTCTGGGTGATCCTCATGGCTACTAAGTTGATTGTTAGTTACTATGTTGAGGTACCTTTTCCTATTTTTGTTTTGAAAATGACATTAATACTTGCGGTAAGTTATGATGATTTTGTTTTTATGGGTTATAAATGACCATTGAATGGGCTATAACTGTGTTTTGGTAATTGATGTACTCAAGTGGTGAATTATCTCTCAATTAGTACAATTGGCCTCATTTTGATACTTCATTTGCCCTGTTGAACATATCGTTTTTGGATTTAGTGCTTTCTACTCTCTGTTATTGCTTTATTATTTTAATTTTGTAGATCAAGCCTCTTGTCAATCCAACGAAGGATATCATGAAAACTCCCATATATATTTACAAGTGGCATGAGTTCTTCCCACATGGTAACATCAAGAATGCTCATTTGGGTTATATTAGCTTGCTGTTGATTGATCCTTCTTCCCTTTGTGTTTCAGCAAAGAATAACATTGGTGTTGTGATTGCATTGTGGGCTCCAATTATTCTTGTATGACCTCTCACCGCATGTATATGAAACTTGCTTTTCTCACTTCCTGACGTGCAATCACTTGTTTAACTTTCTTCTATGGTGCTTTTCAGGTTTATTTTATGGATACTCAGATCTGGTATGCACTTTTCTACACATTAATCGGAGGGATCTATGGTGCTTATCGCCGGCTTGGGGAGGTTTGTAATATTTTTATCTTGTATAGTCTTTTGTCCGCTTAATTGTTTAATACACTAGCTTTTATTAATGATTTGTTCAAAATGATGCAGTGACAGCCTGGAATGGATATCATTTTACTACTTGTGTGCTGATTGGTTTATCTATTTAATGCACATTATTATTGATTATTTATCTTAGAAATATGTAAATTAATAAGCTGTGCCTGCGTTAAATTATGGGATCAAAATATCTCTGTTAACTAATGCTGCATTTAGGAATGTTTTTGGTGGAAAAATGCACTTTTTCACAAAAGCTAAAAGCTGTTTGGTAAAACTTCTTTTGAAAAGATTTTTCAAATTTTGAAAGGCTAAAAAATAATTGTGAGAGAAAGCTAATAAAAATAGTTTTTTTGGAAAGTTGCTTTTGCTATAAGTAAATTTGGACAAAAATCCCCTCAAAATAAGTAAATCCTCAATAATCATATCTTAATTGCTCATCGTATAATAAATATATGATGATAAACCTATAATATTATATATATATAATATAACACAATTATTATAAATATAAAATTTTGTTATATTATTATATGTAATTTTGTAATTATTATTCAAAATAATATTATGTATGACCTGTACATAATTCATAATAATTACATAATTACCTTATTTAAAATGTTATATATAAATATTTTTATTATATATTCTAGAATATTATTATTAATATGTTATAAAGTCATATATAATTATTATTATTATTGGGAGAATTATGTATATAATATCATATATATCAAATAATATTATAAATGTTATTATTTAATAAAAAAATATATAATTATTTATCAACAGTATAGAAATAATTTATAGTAGATCTAATTAAAATTATTATATATAGCTATTAATTAAAATACATATATTTTAATATTCTTTAAATAATGTAAATATAATCATTATATTTAATAGTAATTTGTATTTCATAATATGTAGTATTTTAGAAATTGTAGGCATAGTAAAATATATTTAATTTAAGGCATGCATATATATTTTTCATTATTCATGAAATAAAATATATATAGTAAATATAACCTTTTTTATTATGTCCAATCTAATTAAAAGTTTAAGGTTTTTATACAGCTCAACCATTTTAACCAAGTAGTTCTGCTTTTGAGAGCTACTTTTAGTTACAGTTTGCTAAAAAGATAAAACAATGTTATCCGACTATTTTTTTATACAACTAAATAATGTAACACTTTTTCTTGCATCGCAGTAATGCCAAGTAGAGCCTATAAAGTATTTTTGTGTTTCAATTTTCTATCTAGCTTTAATGCTTAAATTTTTTGGTTATGTCCCAAGAATATTTTATATTTTTATGCCTCCCTCATGCGCAAGCTAATTTGCTTGCATGGAGTTAATTCAACATAGGATGCTACTACCTTTTGTGCTTCCCAGATAGGCTAACAGAGCTGGGTTTAAGCACTTTGCCATGCATTTCTTTTATTTTATTTGTAATTCTGATTGATGCATTCATGGTAGTCTTTGATATTCACTTTTCAATCTTGGGTTAGGTAAATCTTTGTCGCGATATTCATGGTTTGATTTTGAGCATGGATAAATCTGTCACTTTTGTTTGATTGTGTGGCAATGAATGCTTTCAACTTCACAGTTTTGAATACCCTATATTTCATTAGCCGTCCTTGATGCCTTTTCTTTTTCCACCTGGGAATAGGTGCTTAAATATTTTGGTTCCAGAAATTATGCTCTTCACTACGTTGTCTATTTGATTACTTTGTTTATATTTAAAATTTTCCAAATTCACTGTGGAATTCCCATATTCTTATGATTACTTTTTGAGTAATTGTGACATACAGTATTTAACGTCTTTTGTAGACAACTAGTGTGATTATTGTTTTTTGTTAATTTAACAGATTCGAACTTTGGGAATGCTAAGATCTCGTTTTGGGTCACTGCCAGAAGTTTTCAATGAACGTCTTATTCCATTCGAAAAATCCGAATCAACTGAAAAGAAGGGGCTTAAAGCTACTTTATCTCGCAGATTTGCTAAGGTTTGTAATCCGTTCTCTGTCTAGCTGGCTGCTGTTGCTGAGTATATGTCAGGATCCTAAATTTCCACTGCTCTAGTGTTCTCAGAAACAAATTATGACACTATAAAATTTTCAGATACCACCCAGCAACATGGAGAGGGAAACTGCAAAATTTTCTCAAATGTGGAACACTATAATAACCAGTTTCCGAGATGAAGATCTTATTAATGACAGGTAGCTGAAGAAAGTGGGCACCTTGCTACTGTATTTTGTAGCATATCACAACTTAAAACTTTTATGGACTACAGGGAAAAGAATTTGTTGCTTGTTCCATACTCAGCTGATCGAGATTTAAATCTTGTCCAGTGGCCTCCTTTCTTACTAGCTAGCAAGGTTTTCATCTAATTAACATTTTTTTGTCCGTTATTCTATGATAGTTCACATTTTCTTCTCAATTTATTGTCATCTTTTAATTACAGATTCCAATTGCTTTGGATATGGCCAAAGATTCTAAGGGCAAAGATCGTGATTTAAAAAAAAGGCTTGATGCTGATAAGTATATGGCTTTTGCTGTTCGCGAGTGCTATTTGTCATTTAAGAATATTATCAAATATTTAGTGGCTGGTCCTCGTGAAAATCAGTAAGCTTGGTTTTTGTAGCATACAACAATCTTGCTAATTTGTTGCTTAGGTGGTGGTTTGTTGCTCTCCTATATGTACCACCTTGATATGTATTATATATGTGTATATATGCTTTTGGATTATATGTATGCTTCAATTTTTTGATTTTGGAAAAAAATTGAGCTTTTAGAATTTGATATACTTTCCCTTTCGTACATACTATCTGCAGGATTATACATAATATTTTTGATGAAGTTGATAAGCTGATTGATGACGACAAGCTGATCAAGGAATTGAAGATGAGTGCTCTTCCTGCTCTTAGTAACAAATTTGTTGATTTAATAAAAATCTTGGTAAATGTTCTGACTTCTGGAAATGAAGGTTTCCAACTTAGTTAGGTTTGCAAGTAAAATTAACAAAACTGTTGTTGTAGATGGATAATAAAATAGAAGACAAAGATCGAGTTGTCCTCCTTTTTCAGGATATGCTAGAGGTTGTTACGAGGGACTTAATGGAGGAACAATTTTCTGGGTATGTTGCTTGCAGAAAGGATTACTTTTTCCAGTTTGTACTTCATGATAAGCTCACATTAGCTGTAGTTCATGAAAGTGACAATGCTAGAGGTTGTTATGACAGATTTAATAGAAGAACAATTTTCTGGGTATGGAACTTGCATGAGGAAAGCATTACTTTTTCTAGTTTGAACTTCATGATAAGTTTACATTAGTTGAACCTTTTGGTTGACGTTGCTATTTGTGATCTTGTGGTGAGTTCCTATTGAAACTTGCGAATGATCTACCATTGTCACTTTCCCATTATTTGATATAGGCTGATTTGAGATTTAGTTACTTACACATGCCTTTTTTTTTTGCTTCTTCTGTGTCTTATTTTTCTACCAGAAAACTTGCCTACTTGGTTGAATTGATTAAGGTAGTTCTGGTAAAATACAATGCATTGCACTTACATTTTTTTGCTACCTTGTTCTGTTTCTAACTGATTTCTAGGAAATTTTAGCTTTTGACGTCTTCTATGTAGTCTCTGAGGCCTTTTTTGGGCGACCCTGCTAGTACAGGGAGTAAAACAAGAATAATTTGTAATCACTGGGTTTCAGAATATAATGTTATACGAATGTTAGTTGTGTATAGCATATTTCCTTTTTTTAATTGCATTACAGATTAACCCATTTACATGCTAGATTAGTTTATCTACTACACCATATTAATGTACGTACTACAGAGATTGTCATTGAACAAGCATCTTGTTCGCCACTCTTCGACATCTATACTTATGGGGACCTTTAGTTTCCCTAGCTACTAGTGGTAGAATATGGGACTGTGAATTCCTTATTCCCCGATTTGTCACTCTAATACTAATGCAGAATAATATGAATGACCTAAATTTCATTGAACAGTAAATAACACGGAAGTTGATCACAGAAGTGTATTTAGAGAATAGTTACACAATAGTCAAGAAGCATCAACCTCGCTGATTGATCTATTTGAAGTGTAAGGAAAATGAAATCAAATGACTAATAGAAACATCTGAAATAGATTAGGACATGCCAATTTCAATTAGTTAGAGCCAAGGTGCAATGCGCTCTAGAGATGAGAGTTCAGTGAGTGTATTGAACATGTCAAATTTAATTGATGAAGCTTTCCCATTGAGACATATTGAAATAGACTTCTGGCTTTAATAGGATATCTAGACTTTTGCTTGTTTGGTTCAAAACCTCAAAAATGATCCTTCAATTTTTTGTATTTATATTATTTTATAAACAAATTTCAATATTAAAAATTTATTTCACCTTATACACAAATTCAACATTAAAAATTAATTTTATTTCACATCCTACACATATTCCCATAAAACAAATCAACTTTATTTTATATTTTACATAACTTTCAATATAAAATTTTTTTATTTCACTTCATACACTAAATCAAAATATTTTCTTTCCTACCCAAAAAAATATCAATAACCAAACGAGGCCTTTAAGAGTTTTGGTAGCCACTTTTCTTATAGGAATCCTTGTAATTAATTACCCACATTTTCGTTGGAGGATAGAGCTTAACTAAACAGAGAGACCTGTTAGGAGCTATGGGTTGTCTCATTTGGGGGATCAGAGGGAAATGAAGTATAAGTCCTAAGTATGTTATTTTCAACCAACCCAGTTTACTCAGACTTTTCTTTTAGCTTTTCCAGTTATGATGATGCTTGTGATCTTTAGGCATCTTTGTACCCAATTTATTGAGAGTTTATGAAAGTGTATTTAATGGCGTGCATCTAGCTCAAGGGCCTTTCACTGAAGACAATAGCACTATACGGTTCTATTTGGAACAAAGCTAAAAAGGCTATGGCTACGAAAATTATTCTTTCATTCACAAATTATGTGGAAAATATTTATTCTTATCTTTCACAAATTTTAATATTAAAACATCATTATATTTTATATCCTATATAATTCTCAATGCATTAATTAACTTTTCATCATACACAACTTTTAACATAACCTATTTCGCATTTATGCATGCATCTCAAGAAAAGCAGAAAAGTCTTTCTTGAAGGCTCTTTTAGCTTTGTTCCGAACGATGACTAACGCACAGAGACTCTCATAGTTTTCATAAATATTGTGGAAGACCATAACAACATGAAAGGGCATTCTGCTCTTCTTCGCATACACCCCGCGGGAGGGGGAGGGGGGGGGAAGAGAGAGATGATAGAGAAAGGAGAGAGAAATATGATATAGAGAGGAGAGAGTGGGGAGGAGGGCGGGGAGACTGGGGAGAGGGGGATGCTTGTTACTAAGAGGCCATCGTTAAGATTGATAAAGTTGGCCTCTTATTTAGAGGCGTAAGGTCCTGCTTGTGTTATTTGGGTTGTGGCAATATACCATGGGCTTAAAATCTACTGTCAGGTGTTTAGGTCATGTTGTATTAAGGGCATGGTAGCCTGTTATCAGATGAACTCTCATTTTGATCTTTTTGACGGATTTTGAATACCTTAACGAGATGATGTCTTAATCTCGAACTTTTGGCTACATTTGACTTTGCTTGATAGATCAATTAAGCGATCAAAGTTCATTACACAAGTAATTGATATATTTGGCCTTTGGCCTTCATAAATCAAGTTAGGGATCACAGCTACCTAATTTTTTGAAGTCCCATTTCCTATATATTTTCTTACTAATATAGGCAACTTGGTGAATTTTCCATGATTTTTGAAAATTCCTATAATGCTCGATTAGTGGTTTCCTATAACATTGTTTGGCCTTATTCTACAGAATTGGAATTGAATTGAGCTTCTGGTTGCTGAACTTCAATTTCCAAAATAATAGGTTGGCAAATTGTACTCAAACAAACAAATGTGTTTGTTGGCTTGTTATCTCCAGCTTCAAATCCCTTGATGGCCACTTTGAGGGGATGGTGTGATCCATCTTTAGTTCTTTGTACATAGGCTAAAGAAAAGACACATTTGGAATATCATAGTGTATATAATTTTGGCTTGTTCTATGGAGAACGTGTTGTACCAAATTGCTTCATGAAGAAGTGGTTGTAGCCCAGTTTTTGAGCGTTTTAGACTAGAAATCCTTGGTATCTTGTTCCATAATGGGGACTTGTTGAAATACGAAGCATTGGCAGATCAATGCAGCGTGGCATTTGGGACTTATTAGACTTGCCTGTAACTCGACCCATGGAGAGGCTTGCTGAGGTACATATGATTTGTATGTTGGTTTAGCCATGATTTTGAGTTGGAAAGGCTGATGCCAAGGTGTTCCACAACTCGAACCTCAGTGCGGGGTCTTTTGAGTTTTTACTTGTTTTGGAAGCATGCCTAATTTGGTCAGTGAGCCTTGTTAGATTGGGAACTCTTTGTATCTCAGTCCATAGAGAGGATTTGCTGAGGTATGAAGTGTTTTAGTTGATCAATGTTAGTGATCCTGGACAGATGAATGATGATGCAATTTAAATATCAGCAAATTATATCTAACAGAATATCTAGAAATTAATGCTAAAATATTAGAAATTGATTTTGAAATGACTGAGAAGTTAACTAAACCTGCAAAACCAGTTACTTTTAAAATTTTAAATAAATTAGATCGAAGGTAATTGAAAAATTACCAATTCAGATCAGGGCGCAATTCAATTTTCAACAAATCAGAAACGGGGTAACAGGAATACGAGAACTCACAATATTTAACTAACAATAATTAAATTGCATTCAATAATGAAAGGTCGCACAGGCGGAACAAGTTCGAGCAAATCACAAGCGAGCAGAATGATCCAGAGTACTCGATTTAATCAAGTTAAAAATGTTACTGAAGTTCGTACTTGAGTCAGATAATTCAGGGACCACGATGTAATTGCTCCAAAATTAGGGCTCGGGCAGATGGGGCGTGTGCGGCGCGGCTCCGTTGCGCGCGGGGCGCAGTCGTAGGGGCCTGCGGGTCGCAATCGCAGGCGGGCGCGCAGGGCGCGGGCGCGCGGGAGTGGTCGTAGGCGGGAGCGCGTGCGCCATCGCAGGCAAGCGCGGTCGCAGGGGCGTGTGGGGCGGCTGACAGGGCGCACGCGGGACGGCTGGTTGGGCGCGACGTGCCGGAGTCCAGGGACGTCTGGTAGGGCTGTGCGGCGGTGTCAAGCAGAGCTGTGTATTCGCGTCGGTGTAATCGGCGCGATCGCGTCACCAGTGATGTGGATACGTGATGACGCGATCACGTCGAACCGGATTCAGCGAGCTGGATTCAAGAATGCAAACTAGCAGGCGGGGTGGACGAGGATGAGGTGAGGTGAATGCTAAGGGATGTAAGATGAATGGAATCGAACCCAGAGGGGAGGAGCTGGAGCAGGTGGAGTTTAGGGATTCTAACCCAAGGCCCAAGCCCTTCCGTATCCAGGATATCGATTCATTCTAGAATCAGATAATCCCAAGAAAAAAAATAAATCAAATTCATTCAGCATTAGAAAAATAAGAATACCAGGGAGGCATTTATATAAACCTCCATACAAATTGACTCAAAAAGAAAAAAATACATAATGTAAAAAATTCCTCACACAAATGAGAAAACACCAGATAACATGCTTAAAATAAAAATAAAATCACCCTAAATTGGAATCTCCATTCAATCAGAATGAATGAGAGATTTTCAATCCACTAAGTCAGCGATCCGCAATATCGATCTTTCCAAATTTGCTCTAATAGTCAATCGATCCAGATCAAAGCAGTGTGGCTAGATCTCGGCCGTCGACGGTAAATTCTGCTAGGAATGAATCGTCGGTCGATCGTGGTGTCCCCACCAGTTAGGTTGATTTGTATGTTGGTCTGTGAAGTGGCTTGTTGAGGTACAAATGATCTGTGAAGGACCCTAGTTTGGCCTTTGAGGCTTTTTGTATTGAGGTCTGTTTGATGTGATTCAACGCAATTTGGGGGACTTGTTGTTGATTAATATCTTGCAGAGAGGTTCTGCCAAGGTTTTAAGGCTTGTTGCATTGATAATGTCTTGTCTTCTATGTTCTTTGAGTTTGTCTGAAGATGTTGGTTGTTGTATAGGAATGGAATCTATGATTTGATTTATTGGGAAATTTTGGCATTTATACATTAAGGGATTCCATAGCTTGAGTTGTTGACTCAGCTTGTTATAGGTTTGTTGAGTCTTCCAGTTTTTGTTTGGTCTTTTGAGGTTTGCTGAATTAGTAAAGTTTTAATTTTGCTTTGGGGTTGGAGAGGAACAGATTACTAAGCTTGGCTTAGTGACTTGATCGATTTGTTTTGCCAAGTTGGTTGAGCGTCTTCTCTTTTTTAGGTTAGATATGGAAGGCCTCATGTAAGCAAGACACCCTTGTAGTCCTCCTTGTTGTTTCAAGATTTTAAGAGGCGGCATTGGCTTGTGAACAAGGATGGTTTCTTTTTCAACAATCTTTGGTTAAAAAGCTTTAGCTCTTGTTATCACCTTTGCGTAGGGCTTACTCCTTATAGACCTTGTTCATTGTTTTGATCCATGTAATGTGGATGAAAGCTAATCACTCCTTGGAGTAGATTTTTCATTTGAAGAGAGAATAGAGGGCTCGTTGTCACCGTTGCGATGCAACCTTGGAGATTGTGCAAAGCACTTGAGGCATTCATTAGAGTGGCTTGGAAGTTGGATTTTTTGAATAAAAGATCGTTAGTTGTGCTGTCTGCCCAATATGAATAAGCGACAACAATGTACTAGTGAAATTTTGTTTGCCTCACTAGTTGCATCGTCTAACTCTTTAATGGTGCTATCACATAACAGGTGTTCTACCTCAATAGCGAGGTTCATTTCATCATTGCCTTAGAAGAGTTCTTTGTCTTCACTAGCAGCATCATCAAATTTGGTTTCATTTTGGTGTGCTTTCTTTGAGGTGTAGTCCCTTTGTTACTTGGGAGAAGGTGGAAGTGTAGAAGCACGCTTGACATGACTTTGCGGCAATACTGTCTTGTGGAATTTGTCTTGTTTGGACTTTTTTCTAGGGGATCTTCCTTCAAACATTGTTTGCAGGGATGTCACCATGAGGTGCTCATCCAGTTTATTTTTGTTTGGTTTGAATCCCTGTGAGGGATACAAACTACTTGGGACCTTTTTCTCAACTAGTATTGCTATATGACCGTGTTCATTGATTGTGCAATGATCATAATCACTTGTTTTAATTGGCATAGCTGTAGGATCTTTTGGATAGTGAGAGTCCACTCTAAATCAGTGAACACCACCATGTTGATGGCAATCATATCTCATTTAAGTTTGTTATGCTGTAAATTGTTACATTATTTTGTCAGGTGTGCCATGTTT
This sequence comes from Apostasia shenzhenica, assembly GCA_002786265.1. NCBI lineage: Eukaryota > Viridiplantae > Streptophyta > Magnoliopsida > Asparagales > Orchidaceae > Apostasia > Apostasia shenzhenica. Next base: position 3,783,917 of record KZ452015.1, read on the forward strand.
GTAGTTAAAGGACAAAAATATCTTCAATGCTTGCTTGAAAAATGATTACTGGAAATCTGAGGGATCTTAATGCAGTTAACCATCAAAAATACATATGGAAAAAGGTCACTAGTGTCAATCGGTCATTGATTGTCCTCCTTTCAGCAACATGGTTGGAAACAAGGTTGATTGACCATGTTACCGGTCATTACTTAGCTAAAAGATATTCATTTTTTGTAAATTCTAGAAAGAATTAAGAGTTGGTAATCAATCTTTTCCTTCATTACATCTATTGCAAATTCTGTTATTTTTGGTTCCATATTGAGACTAGTTAGTTGATGGGTCATTTTTCCAACCCTATCGACTACAGGAATAGTTACATGTAGAGCGAAACCCATCCTAGAAAAGAAAACAATGATGAGATGGTCCATAATGAGTATTAGATTGAAGTACTTAAAAGGAAAGATTGAGACCATATAAGCAACTCGTATCCCAAAGATACAAGACAAGCAACGCTCCCGGTCCTCTTTTGCATCGATGTTCTTTTCTTGCTTTAAAGACTAAGGGGGTCAAGTTTTACTTGAAAGAAGGCGTGGGGGAAAAGTCGAAACGTAACTAACTAAGATTGAGGTATACTGTATGGTCCGAAATGGATTCAGCTAGTACAGTAATTGAGGCTTTGAAGACGGGCAACACTTTTCGAGTGCTTGCCTACTATGTGGGTGGGGAGTATAGATCAATTGAGGCCCCAACTTAAGCAAACAATAGAGTGGGCAAAAATGTCAATTCAATAACTTTTAATGGAGGTGTTATTGGAAGAGCCGCATAAGCAAGGGCTATTCGACTTGAGTAACTGAATGAAATGATTCGGATTTTTGGGATCTACATGCAATGAGGACCAAATCTCATGGACCTGGATAAACTTAAGGAGCACTGATGATTTTTATTCCTTCTCACTGAAGTACGAACATTGTTTGTCTACCTTTTTGAGCCATTGCAATGAATCTCAGATCCAAGAGATATATCTCTATCTATTATCTTTCCTCTTTCTCAACTATTTATCAGAAAAAAGTTAGTTGCTTAGTCCCTTCGTCGGGTTTAGACACGTTTCTCATTTCCTCCCTTCTCCCTTCAGAGGAGTTGGCCCTCCCTTTTTCTCTGTTATTTTTACTGGATCTCTGTTAGTGTTGTGGAAGAGCAGAGCCTTTCATATAAACTTGTAAAGGCCACATTTGATGTTACAAACAATCAGAATTAGTTCATTGGGTCTCTTCTGGGAAATTTCATCTCTAAAACTTACTAAACCATTGATCCGAAATGACAACTATAATTACTACGGTTTACAACCAACTATTTTATGTCAACTAGAGTTACTAAGATTTGCTAATCAATTAACTTTGATGCCTCATCAGTGTTATTTCTTTGATGTATAATTGTCAGCAGTTCTGGTAGATTTTTACTCCTTGCAGATGCTCTTAAGATTAGTTTATGTGTGCTTAATTATTCTAAAAATTCTGTCTTTAATTGCATCTCAGTCTGTAAGGCTTTGGTGGATTAACTGATTAAGAGTCTTTATGCTGTCATTTTGCCGTATTACAGTTGAAAAAGTATCTTCTGCTGAGGTTGATCATTAAGAATTGTTCTTATTCAGGGAAGTTATATTATACTGTATGTTTTTTACGCTGCTGTGTGCAACCTTTAGTTCATTGAGTGATATGTGATCTAGTTACGGTGAATGATTGGAGACTATGGTTGTAGCATCATATTCTTTGAATAACTTTTTTCTATTGTTTCTTGTCCTTATTTTTATTCCCTTTGCTTCATAAATCCAATACAAATACATCGTAGAAGTGAATTCCATGCTATTATGTACTTACAACACTTTTTTCCCCTTTTTTCCCCTTTTTTCTTCCTTTTTTTCTTTTCCCGTTTTTTGAGTAGTCTTCTGGATTCCATTCATGGTGCATCATATGGGAAACCTGAGGGCATGACACTATCTGGAAAACAAGCTCAGTTGTTTGCATCTGAGGGAGCAATTAGGTTCCCTTTGCCTGAATCAGATGCTTGGACAGAAAAAGTATTTTCTTCTTTACAAATTGTTTTCAAGTACTATCATGCATCAAATGTGACTACATATGGGATTGCTCTAATTTGTTTATTTCAGATAAAAAGGCTAAATCTACTACTGACTGAAAAGGAATCTGCCATGGATGTGCCTGCTAATTTGGATGCCCGAAGGAGAATTTCCTTCTTCACTAATTCTCTGTTTATGAACATGCCTTATGCACCAAAAGTGCGTAATATGCTATCATTCTCGTAAGTTGTCAAAACCTCGCTTATCCATCTACATGTGCATATGTAATATCTATTTTTTCTCTTTTACTATATTACGGTTGGTACCTATAAGCATAGTCTGTCCACTTTCAACATTAAGACCTTGTTTGGCAAATGCCCAAAATTGGGCAAAAAAATATAATAATAATATTTTTAATTTATTATAAATTTTAATAACTTTATTTCACATCCAACACAAATTCCAACCTTAAAAATCAACTTTATTTCATATCCAACACAAATTTCAACCTTAAAATCAACTTTATTTCACATCCTACACACCTCCCAATATTATAATAAATTTCTTTCCCATCAACTCTATAAAATAAAATATTTTTTCTTTTCTTACCCAAATTTATCCTTCAACCAGACAAGCCCTAAATTTTCACTTTTTTTGTCCTTAACTTTCCATTAATTCTTCTATCTAGCTACCTATAAACAGGTTAAAATTAGCGCTTTTCTAATTTTGCCTTTCAATTTCTGCCATTCCGATTTTGCCCTTAAATTTCCATTAATTCTTTTATCTCTTTATATATTATTTTTGGTACCAAGCTGGTTAGCCTTTTCTTTTCTGCCCTTTACTCTTATCCTATATTACACATTCTTCCGAGTAGTAAATATCTATTTCATGTCATGTGTTCAATTGCATACTAATCTTTATTGGCAAAAAAAAGAGACAATTGTCCAGCTGTACCTTCATAAAAAAACTATCCTGCAATACACATTATATATATATATATATATATATATATATATATATATATAATATAATATATAATCTAACATCTGGAAAAAAAGTACTGGGTATAAGATTTTTTTTTAATATATGTTATATAATATCTCATTATATATATAAATAGTATATATGAATAATATATAGACATAATATATTTTATTTACTTGACATTTTAATTAATTATTTTATTTTTTATTTACTTTACATGTTATTTTTGTTGGGATCATTTCATGATATTTTGTTATTTTTATTATTTATTTTATTATTCTTATGCTTTAATTTCAGTGATATATCACGGGTTGTTGAAATTTGCTGTTTTAAATTAAAATTTAGTATTTTCAATTTTGTCTATCATTATATTAATAATATTTATGAAAGTCTTACTTCCAAATAAAGCTAAAGGAAATTAAAATAATGAGCCCCAAGGGTTGTTGAAATTTGATATTTTCATTTTAACACTTAAATATATAATAAAAAAAACAATCATCACCAAGCCTTTATCCCACTAGGTGGGGTTGACTACATGAATCCTTTATTTCTATTGTACTCTGTCAGTTAACAAATCTTCATATAGCTCTAGATGTGCTAAATCATTATTTATAGTTTCTTATGTATTTTTTGTCTACATCTTTCTTTTTTTACATAAGCAATGTCCAATAAGCTAACATTTGTTATTGGGGTTTCAATAGGCCTATGATTTATACATCCAAACCATTAAGTGAGGCCATTCTAACTTTCTCGTAGATATAATCATTTCTCATTCTATCCTTCTGTGTATATCCACTCATTTTCGTTAGTATCCTTATTTTTATAACACTTTTTTTTTGTATGTTTACTTTTTACAGGCTAGCATTCAGGATCATATTTTATGATTGGTTTTACTACTGTTCTGTAAAATTTTCTTTTAAGTCTCGGTAGAATTTTTTTTGTAACATAATTCACCTGATGCATTTGTCCATTTTGTCTATCCTACTTAGATATTGCTAATGACATCGCTATCTATTTTATCGTTATTTGTATGGTTGATTCAAGGTATTTAAAGCACTCACTCTAATTGATAATTTGATTACTAATTGTCATTATCACCAATACCTGTGCTTTTTTCTTCTTGATAATTTAATCATATTATTAATATTGAATATAAAGTTATATATATATGTTTATATTGTATATTAAATTATATATTGAAATATGCAAAAGCAGTAGCAACAAATCAGGCTTTTATCCCATTAGGTGGGCCAGCTATATGATTCCTTTATTTCTATTGCATTCTATCAAATAACGAATTCGTATTTAACTCTAATTATGTAAGATTATTCTTTATAATTTCTTGTCATAGTTTTTTGGCCTTCCTCTTTTTCTTTGTAGTACTAATAAATATATTATTCTAAATATATAAATTTATGTTTATACTCATTATAATTTTGTGCAGTGCATTGCCCAAGCACGTGTTAGTTCATGTATATGTATATATATATGTGTGTATATATATATGTGTGTGTATATATATATATATAACCACATCTTTTTAGTTATATTGGCATGCCTAATGCTTATATCTTACTTGGCTTGTGCATATGTATTGTTGATAGAAATTTTGGCTGTCATTCTTACTTTTGTTGACATTGTCAGTATGTGGTTCTATTGCTAGTTTATTTGCATAATCAATTGGTAAATGTAGAACATTGCTTTTTCTTCCCCTCTTGGTCAATGTCAATAGTGCTGGTGATTGCTTTCGTCTACGATATATCCAAGTCATTTATGTCGCTTTATCAGGAATGTTTATGTTGGAATGCAATGTTATTTCAAGGTTATAACTTGCAAGGTTAAGCTTTTAGGTTAGCATGCTATAAGATTTAACGTATTAGAGCTAGAGTTTGAGCTGTGATGCCCCCACTTATTTGTAGCACATGGTTAAAAGAAGACATGGTGCATTGAATACATGCTACAAGCCATATAAGCTTGTACGTGAAATTCGTGTAAGAATGTAGTATTATTCATAGTCCATAATGTACAAGCTTAAGCTTTTATGTTTGTTGGTTACCAAGATTTAACAAATGATATCATCTCATACTGGTTTGCACTTAAATAGATTTTTAATTGAATCTGTTTTTTTAGCTTAGTATTCTTCCTTTTCCTGATCTCCTGGTCTGTACTTCATATCTTTATTTATTTTCATGTCATTGTACTGCTTCAACAATGCCATGCATTTTGAAGATCTACGCATAGGACTTTGGACATTGCATTCTGCCTTTTGTTTTAATTTAAAGCTTGGTTTGACTTCTCGTGCTTGAAAGTTCACTTGGATGCTTGATATTATTCTTTGAAATACTGATACTGCTTGTGATGAGCAGTTAATGCTTTGTAAATGTTTGTTTAAAGATGTTAAATCTATTTATTAGTTAGCGGTTACCTTCCTGCAGTGTTTTGACTCCATACTACAACGAGGATGTTCTTTTCTCCCTCCCTCACCTAGAAGAGGAAAATGAAGATGGAGTTTCCATCCTTTTCTATTTACAAAAGATATATCCAGGTGCCTTTTCCTTTTTTTGAAACTTTTTTTTTTTAAAACTTGGTGCCTTTTGCTCAATGCTCTCTCTCTGCCAAGTAACAATAGTGTATACCTTAGGAAGTATCAGCAAGACACAATCTGGTGAGAAGAAATTTTTCCAAAATGCAAGACATGGATGCTACAAGATATGACTTGAATGATCATGCATCTGATAATGACCACCAATTTAAAAATTTATAAAGTTTTATGTCTGAAAAATTTGTTTGTAATTTAGTAGTTATTTCTAATTTATCACCTTTGAAGAAGTTGATAAATTTGCCTCGTTACGAAAGCTTGATTGGAAGCAATGTATATGCTGAAATAATTTTTCTTTTTGGTAAAGAAAAGCTTAATTTTATTTTATATAATAATATTAGTACAAATACAATTTGATTGCAACGGGAGGGTTTTATTGTTTTGCTTAACAAGTGTTTAGATATTGTAGTTAGCTAAGACAGTGGGATAGTCCAACTGAATGACTTGTGACTTGTATTAACAAGTGTTTTATATAACAACTGAATGACATGGGTAAATATATTATGAGTGTTTGTCCACATAAATTTATTTTTGATATGTCAAGTTCTTTGACATTACAGATGAATGGAAGAACTTCCCTTGAACGTGTAAAACTGTGAAACTGTAGAAGAACTCAAATCTAGCGTTGAAACAGAAGAGAAACTTCGACTTTGGCAATCATACAGGGTCAGACGCTGACTCGCACTGGTACTGTACTGAGTCACCTGAGGTTTTCATAGGTTTTCTCTCCTTTATAGCCAAATTTCCAATATTTAATTGGTATATATTTTTTAACTTCTTCCTTCAAAGCTCTTAGATAATATTTGTGCTTATGTTTGGTGTGCATATGTTGCAGTTAGAGGTATGATGTATTATCGGAAAAGCACTAGAAACTTCAATCTTTCCTTGACATGGCTAAAGATGATGGTAATTGAAATATTGGTTGATTTCTGGATTTTGATGTCAGTGCGCTAACCAATATATTTTGTTTTGTTTTCTTTGCTTTCTTTAGTTCTCATGGAAGGCTATAAGGCACTTGAATTAGCATCAGAAGAACAATCAAGTGGAAGAACTTTTATGGGCTCAGTGTCAAGCCGTGGCTGATATGAATTTACTTATGTGTTATCTTGCCAACAATATGGAATTCAAAAACGTGCTGGCATGCAGCAGGCCAAAATATTCTTAGGCCTTATGACAACGTAAGTACAAATTACCTTTTGGCTGCTTCGATAGAAATTATATAATAAATAGTAGTGGAATTCACTTATGGGAAGATACTTAGGAGAACCACAATATTTGTGAATTGTCTGTAAAGAGGAGTTGATGAAAAATGACATGAGATATGTTCATGATATAATTTCTCAAGTTGCTCGCCTTCATGAGCCAAGATTGCTTTAGATATGGCTGAATGGAGAACAATCCATGATGCAAACCCAACCAAATATGTAATGAATTTTTGTTGTTTAATGTCTATAAATAGGAAATTTTGAAAACTTCAATGTGGCTACCTTGTTCACAAAATATAATTTTCTAAATGTCGGAGAACTAAACATGATTTTAATTTTGACATATGATGTATGTGGTGATATAATAAAACTTGGATTACTTGGGAATGATATTGACGACTTCATTTTTTGCCTTTCAAAGTACATGGTAATATTTGCTTTTGTCTTTATATTTGTGATGCGGGATGGAAGCTAACAATGTGCCAATACTATATAGCAATCCACCCGATCCGCTAAAAGCTTCATTCTAGCCTTGTTTGGTAGAAAGGTTATTTTTGGGCCAGAGAGTGTGTTTTATTATATGTATGTGATATGAAATAAATGTATTTTAATATTGCAATTTATATAAGATGTAAATAAATTTATTTTTTATTAAGTATGTATAGGATGTGAAGTAAGTTGATTTTTAATGTTGATATTTATGCAAAAGTGAGAACAAACTTGATTTTTTATATTAGAATATATGTTAGAGTAGATTATTTGGTAGAGCCAACCTAGATTTTTGGAACATATGATAGAGTAGATGTCATCAAATCCTGCTTCCTACACTTGTAGCACCTTTGCTCTCATAAGAGTCGGAGTGATCGTGTGCATGGTCTTAACTAATGAATAGTTCAATATCAAAAATGGAAAGAAACTGACTAGGCTTTTTAAGTAATATCCCAACAGCATGTCATGGTGCCTTTGAAGGAAAAGCTGTGAGGCCCAATGCGAGCTGAGATCAAAGCTGAAAGTATCTTTCATAGCATTGGGCTGGCCACGAGAATAACTTTTTTGGCTTTTTGTAAGGATTTTCTGCTTGCATGTTGGGCTTAAACTCAGAAACATGGAGTAAAACTAAATTTTGTAATATTGTCAGAAACTTTATGTTAATTGATCTGCTCATTGTCCACCACCCAAACTCTTTAAAATTTTGCCGTTTGTTTTTTTTAATACATTCTATGCACATCTGTGAGTGGGTTTTAGTGTAACTGTACCTTGTATATCATGGATCGCAAAAGTCTTTCAAAAAGTACATTGCTTTCATCATGGAATTGTTTTGATATTAATGATTATTTCTCAGTGTAAATTATCATTATTTTAGTTGGGACTAATAATTGCTAACTATGTTATTCACAGTTATCCATCACTTCGTGTAGCCTACATTGATGAGGTTGAAGTGCCTCGTTGAAGATAGGAAGGTTGATAAAGTATAACTATACAACATTAGTAAAGGCTGCTTCTAACCAAAGATGATAAATCTGCGGGGCATGTACAAAATCTTGACCAGGTGATGTACCTTTCCTACGTAGAATCTTGCTAGTGTCACATTATATGAGATTTTGTTGCGAACGCATAACTATTGGAATATATTCCATCTCTTCCTGTCATGACTCATACTAGAATAATAGCATTGCTTGGTAGGACTATTTGAGAAATGGTGTCATTGTCCAGACACATATATTGGAAAGCTGTACTCTATCAATTTATTATATATGACATGTACTTTGTTATAGTTTTTATATATAGCTTAGGCCACAATTTCAAAAATCTAATTATGGTAGTCCACTAAATTTTTAAAAAACTCTACGTTGTACACGATTGTTCTCAAACTTATGGATATATGTTAGATGTTGTTCTGTCCTCT
>KZ452015.1:3799151-3828617 GCA_002786265.1 Apostasia shenzhenica
ATAATATTAGTACAAATACAATTTGATTGCAACGGTAAGAGGGTTTTATTGTTTTGCTTAACAAATGTTTAGATATATGTAGTTAGCTAAGACAGTGGATAGTCCAACTGAATGACTTGTATTAACAAGTGTTTATATAACAACTGAATGACTTGGGTAAATTGGTAAATATATTATGAGTGTTTGTCCACATAAATTTATTTTTGATATGTCAAGTTCTTTGACATTACAGATGAATGGAAGAACTTCCTTGAACGTGTAAACTGTGAAACTGTAGAAGAACTCAAATCTAGCGTTGAAACAGAAGAGAAACTTCGACTTTGGGCATCATACAGGGGTCAGACGCTGACTCGCACTGGTACTGTACTGAGTCACCTGAGGTTTTCATAGGTTTTCTCTCCTTTATAGCCAAATTTCCAATATTTAATTGGTATATATTTTTTAACTTCTTCCTTCAAAGCTCTTAGATAATATTTGTGCTTATGTTTGGTGTGCATATGTTGCAGTTAGAGGTATGATGTATTATCGGAAAGCACTAGAACTTCAATCTTTCCTTGACATGGCTAAAGATGATGGTAATTGAAATATTGGTTGATTTCTGGATTTTGATGTCAGTGCGCTAACCAAATATTTGTTTTGTTTTCTTTGCTTTCTTTAGTTCTCATGGAAGGCTATAAGGCACTTGAATTAGCATCAGAAGAACAATCAAGTGGAAGAACTTTATGGGCTCAGTGTCAAGCCGTGGCTGATATGAAATTTACTTATGTTGTATCTTGCCAACAATATGGAATTCAAAAACGTGCTGGCATGCAGCAGGCACAAGATATTCTTAGGCTTATGACAACGTAAGTACAATTACCTTTTGGCTGCTTCGATAGAAATTATATAATAAATAGTAGTGGAATTCACTTATGGGAAGATACTTAGGAGAACCACAATATTTGTGAATTGTCTGTAAAGAGGAGTTGATGAAAAATGACATGAGATATGTTCATGATATAATTTCTCAAGTTGCTCGCCTTCATGAGCCAGATTGCTTTAGATATGGCTGAATGGAGGAACAATCCATGATGCAAACCCAACCAATATGTAATGAAGTTTTTGTTGTTTAATGTCTATAAAATAGGAAATTTTGAAAACTTCAATGTGGCTACCTTGTTCACAAAATATAATTTTCTAAATGTCGGAGAACTAAACATGATTTTAATTTTGACATATGATGTATGTGGTGATATAATAAAGCTTGATACTTTGGAATGATATTGACGACTTCATTTTTTGCCTTTCAAAGTACATGGTAATATTTGCTTTTGTCTTTATATTTGTGATGCGGGATGGAAGCTAACAATGTGCCAATACTATAGCAATCCACCCGATCCGCTAAAAGCTTCATTCTAGCCTTGTTTGGTAGAAAGGTTATTTTTGGGCCAGAGAGTGTGTTTTATTATATGTATGTGATATGAAATAAATGTATTTTAATATTGCAATTTATATAAGATGTAAATAAATTTATTTTTTATTAAAGTATGTATAGGATGTGAAGTAAAGTTGATTTTTAATGTTGATATTTATGCAAAATGTGAAACAAACTTGATTTTTTATATTAGAATATATGTTAGAGTAGAATATTTGGTAGAGCCAACCTAGATTTTTGGACATATGATAGAGTAGATGTCATCAAATCCTGCTTCCTACACTTGTAGCACCTTGCTCTCATAAGAGTCGGAGTGATCGTGTGCATGGTCTTAACTAATGAATAGTTCAATATCAAAAATGGAAAGAAACTGACTAGGCTTTTTAAGTAATATCCCAACAGCATGTCATGGTGCCTTTGAAGGAAAAGCTGTGAGGCCCAATGCGAGCTGAGTCAAAGCTGAAAGTATCTTCATAGCATTGGGCTGGGCCACGAGAATAACTTTTTTGGCTTTTTGTAAGGATTTTCTGCTTGGCATGTTGGGCTTAAACTCAGAAACATGGAGTAAAACTAAATTTTGTAATATTGTCAGAAACTTTATGTTAATTGATCTGCTCATTGTCCACACCCAAACTCTTAAAATTTGCCGTTTGTTTTTTTAATACATTCTATGCACATCTGTGAGTGGGTTTTAGTGTAACTGTACCTTGTATATCATGGATCGCAAAAGTCTTTCAAAAGTACATTGCTTTCATCATGGAATAGTTTGATATTAATGATTATTTTCTTCAGTGTAATTATCATTATTTAGTTGGACTATAATTGCTAACTATGTTATTTCACAGTTATCCATCACTTCGTGTAGCCTACATTGATGAGGTTGAACTGCCTCGTGAAGATAGGAAGGTTGATAAAGTATACTATACAACATTAGTAAAGGCTGCTTTAACCAAAGATGATAAATCTGCGGGGCATGTACAAAATCTTGACCAGGTGATGTACCTTTCCTACGTAGAATCTTGCTAGTGTCACATTAATGAGATTTTGTTGCGAACGCATAACTATTGGAATATATTCCATCTCTTCTGTCATGACTCATACTAGAATAATAGCATTGCTTGGTAGACTATTTGAGAAATGGTGTCATTGTCCAGACACATATATTGGAAAGCTGTACTCTATCAATTTATTATATATGACATGTACTTTGTTATAGTTTTTATATATAGCTTAGGCCACAATTTCAAAAATCTAATTATGGTAGTCACTAAATTTTTAAAAACTCTACGTTGTACACGATTGTTCTCAAACTTATGGATATATGTAGATGTTGTTCTGGTCTCTTGAGTCAGGTTCTCCATCCTATTTAAATGAAGCTCTTGATAAAACTGAGGAACACATTTATTTCTTAGAATGCATTTAAACTTATCTCAAGAATTAATCGGATTTATTCTATAACAGACACAATCATTCTTAATATGTCAACATAAAATTTGGCTTGTTTGGTAAGCTTGTTTCTAGCAAAAACAACCTTCTCTAAAATCAAATATAGGATAACACTCATAGTGGTCCATATTATTCTCTCAATCCAAATAGGCTATAGGATCCCATCTGTTATCGAAACTAGGGGCTTCTACTTCTAGATGAGAACAATGTTATTAAGTTTTGCTAACTGATCTTTTTAATTGAGATTCATTATAAATAAAAAGTTGTAACTTGATATCACCATATACTGAAATTAAAAAGATAATAAATATAATTTGAGTATGAAATGACACGCAGGAACGAAATGAATCCAAAATGACTGAAATGAATTCTTAAAATAAAATATTACATAATAAATTGTAATAATTTGCAAATTTAATATTTTTAAATTTAAATGATGAAATTATCTCAATTAAATACAAGTATTTTTTGATTTGCTCGATCGTGTGAATCCTTCGTAATGATGTCGGACGACGTTCTGATACCAGAATTGATGCGGGATGGTAGAGGTGAGGTAAATAGGGTTTGAAGGATGGAGAAAAATGTGAAAAAAAATGGTAGATAATTAGAGTTTTCTAAGATTCTCACCTAAGGTGTTCCTACTATTTTCTTTTGGGATATCGATTTCTTTCAGAATTCTTAAACTAATCCATTCCAAAGTCACTTGCACACAAAATAAATTTGATTTATTCATTAATCCTTCAAAATATATTCAAACTTTGAAGTATTTATAGGCAAATAAATCAAAATAAAAATAAATAAAAAAGGATTAGATACTTATCTAAATGGGATAATTGTAATCAATTTAAATTAATTTGATTTATCCATTTAAACAATATTATCTAATGTGATTAAATCAATTTGGATCATATTTGATTTGGATAAACTCAACCAATGAAATAGAAAATATAGATATTCATGTATTTATAAATAATCTGCATCATCCATAGAAAAGCATGCTTGAGTAGGGGTGAGAGTTTGGCTCGAAGATCGATAGTCGCTCGATGTTAGCTCGAATCGAGCTTGGTTCGAATTATTGAGCAAAGGTATGAGCTATGATCGGATTGAATCGAATCGATTTGGCTTGATCTCTATTTTTTTAAATATAAACAATATATTTAGTCATTTATTATAATTATTTTAATACTTATATATGAGCATGTATAATTATTGTTAGGACATTTTTTAAGAGATCTTGTGGGTATGGTTAATCCAATTTTATATCTTAGTTAAGGTAATTTTTTAAAAAAAGTTCAGTTCCTAGAGAGCTTGTGTTAGCTCGATTATCGAGCTAACTTGAAGATGAAACGAATCAGCTTGAAGGAAAATCGAATTGCGATGGGCCAAGTTTGTGTCGTGCCTAGCTCGGCTTACACTCGGATCATTCTCACCCCTGGCTATGAGATCCAATCTAGACTCCCCGTCATCTAGATATACCCATCAATTATCTTTTTAGAAATACTAAGATAATTCCTTCGGATATTTATCTTGATTACATTATATGCTTATATAAATAACATAGAATACTTAATTCTGATCTTTGGTGTAGATATAACACATTCCCTCATGCAAGTCCGCTATAACTTTCATATACCCAACACTTATTTCTATGTAATGCCCAACAAATTAGTTGTTGTATTTGATCGCATGTTTTTTCAATATCAAATATAAGTCATATGAAGATCCTTATGTTCTTTCATTAAAAAAAGAAGGATCCTTATGATCTTTTTCCATTCTCTCCTCTTAATTAGTATCAACAATTAATAGTGATGTACTTTAGTTTTGAACATTGCTTTTTTTGGTAGCCCGAAATAATTGAGGAATAATTAATAATATGTATGTCTATTTTGGGCATTATTTTTTTTGAGTAAATGATGCCGAAATATTTCTGGTATTAATCGACAGTTTGACACCTTCTTAGCTTTAAACTTTATTAGTTATCTATCGAGCCTTTTTTGTTGTTTGGTTCATGCATATTTTGAGGTAAAATATTATTTTATTAATATTTTGAATTTTTTACAAATTTTAATAACTTTATTTCACATCTAATACAAATTTTAACATTAAAATCAACTTTATTTCACCTCAAATGCAAAATTCTAATATTAAAATCAATTTTATTCATATCTTACACCCCTCCCAATATTAAAATAAATTTTTTTTCATCAAACTTATAAAATAAAATATTCTCTCTTGTGCGAAAAAATTACTCTCCAACCAAATGAGGCCTAAAGCTTTATCATAATGCATCTTCTTCAAAGTTCGCTCCACTTTTCTTCTATGAATATATTTGAATTTCTGATCTGATGGAATATTCATTCTGAAACTCCTGTTTAATGATATTCAAAATAGCATTATCAACGTTTATAACTATTTTGTGAAAGAAAATCTCATCTTTAATACATCTAAGCTGATCGATTTATATGTTTTGGAATATACTTGTGTTTATGTTACATTACTTTCTTTACGGTAAAATATTTAACTTGTTCATCCTAGTGACACTCTGCAGCAATCTCCGCATCTTTAATTTCTTGTTGATGATATGCTGTACTTACACTCTTTAGTAAAGAAGAAATTTTTCTCATATTCTCATATTTTTGCTTGTTAAAATAACTGTTTTGACCCGAATCTTTTGATTCATTTCATAGGTCATCTATCGGATAAAACTTCCAGGTCCAGCTATTCTGGGTGAAGGCAAGCCAGAAAATCAAAATCATGCTATCATATTCACACGTGGGGAAGGTTTACAGACAATAGATATGAATCAGGTAATCAAAATTATATCTTAAATTCTGTCCATGTTTTATTTGGTACCTAAATTATAAGATTTGTAGGACAATTACATGGAAGAGGCCTTAAAAATGAGAAATCTCCTTCAAGAATTTCTAGTGAAACATGATGGTGTGAGATACCCCTCAATCCTTGGTGTTCGGGAGCACATATTTACTGGAAGGTAGGTGCTTCAATTTGACTTTGAGGGATCCTTTCTTTAAATGATTGTTTTGCTATTAAAAAAATAACTGCAAATCTATTTTTGTTTATTTGTTATTCTTGCAGTGTTTCATCTCTTGCGTGGTTTATGTCAAATCAGGAGACTAGTTTTGTTACAATTGGTCAACGTGTGCTTGCTAGCCCTCTCAGGTAAGCTAGATACCAAAATCAATCCCTGGCACCAAAAACATGTTCAATGTTAACTAGTTACGAACAGACAATGAAGGAGATTAAGTTAACCTTGTTGAAACAGCTGTTGCAATGTCATTCTTAATTTCTAGGACTGCTAGCTTAGTTGTTCAACCTGCTTTTTCGATTTTGGCATCTTGATTCTTGTGAGTGTTATTGTATTGTGTATTGAAATCATCCTCACAAATGAGCATCTCATGGAGAACACCTAATAGATTTTTTTGAAATAAATATCTTATAGATTTTCTGATCGCAGTATGAGGTGAGCTTCTTTTTGCTGTTATTTTCCTTATGTATAAGGAAAATATAATATATTTATTGTTATTGATGAAATATGTTGTTTGGTATGAGTTCATAAACGTGCAATAGATAAATACTCGGATCTGGCCTGCCTTAGACATTCCTTTAAATTGAAAGCACGTAACTATATTTTATAACGTTCAAGTGCAAGATGGCTGTGATGAGGGGTCGCAAAGCCAAGGGTTTAAATGTGGTGCAGCTCTTGTTTATGGCCTATGAGAATGTAGAATGAATATCCCCACATCATAAATGGAGGGGGTGGTCTTTGGGCTTATATGTGAGGGGCCTTCCCTAAAACATGGAGACTTCTTTTGAGAGATAAGGCTGTGAGGCATAGGATGACTCGGCGAAGCATGCAGTAACTTTACACTTTTAATTGGACTAGTACATATGGTATTGAAGCTGATGCCCTTTAAATATAATGTATTCCGAGGATATAGTAGGCAAAAGTTGGTTGACTAATAATGATCCGGTGCATGATGAGGGCTGGTATTGATAGCCGGGATAAGGTGCAGCTCCCACGTAAGGCCTTGGAGGATGTGTGGGATAGGAATGAATTGTTCCATATTGCAAATGGGGGATAGGTCTTTGGATGACATGAGGGACAAAACCATGAGGTCGAATGTGGGATAGGCCAAAATGGATAATACCTCTACGCATGTGGCTAGACTATTACATATACATTCAAAGCTACTTCAGCCTTTCAGCAATAACTAATATGAACAATAAAAATCTAATATGACAAAAAAAACAAATATGACCATTAAAAAAAACAAAGTTCTAGGTAAAATTGTAGAGATTGCATTCCCAGTTAACGAAATTGAATCAGTAGCATTGGCATCCAAATACCATCATATCCTTGTGTAGAAAATTGAAAAAGCAGTCATCTAAAGAATTATATCCCTTTAAGATCATTTCCATCTATCAATTGTCTGAACACCAAGGTTCAGTAATCCTCTGTTTCCCATAACCAATAGAAGAACATGATTAGTTTCAAAATAGAAGAGCATGATTTGAGTGGTTTGATGATGAGGAACTTGCTGCCTATCCTGGTCTAACTGTGTGAAGGAAGCATATGAATAGCCAAGCCAATGATCGTAGTTCATTGCACTGCATAGATATATCGAGATGACCAGCTGTGTCAATTGTCGTACTGCCTTGGTCCTCTCTTGCGTTCTCCCTGAACTTATGTTGTCAATCTGGGGTTGCAGTTTATGTGAGGGAGTGAGGGAGGGCAGGAGGAAGGCATCTTTTATTATTAGAAACTCAATGAGCTCAGTTTGTGCTTTCAGTGAGTCAGAGATGGAAGCCGGAAGCTTTTACTTATCTTGAAACCTTTTGCAAAACTAATATTAAAGGCTTATTTGAAGCTCTCACGCTACTTAAAACTATCATCTAGTGGGGCAGAAAAGCCGCAGCTCTGTCCTCTTAGTGACAAGCTGTATTTTTTCTGTATAGTCTACCATCATGAATAATATTCAGACTTGTGTTTCTATTTAATTCTCTCTCGTCTTGTTTTTTTACTGTGTATCTAGCTAACACTAACCTTTAGTATGGTTTGTATGCACCTATTTCTCTTTTGTGTATTGCTCTATCATCTGTCAATTTGTTTTTTTCAAATCTTTCTTTATGGTTCCTTTGATTCAAAGTCAGAATCATTTACATGAAGTTACTCTGATTTAAACATGTTATATCTGTTCAGAGTTCGATTTCACTATGGGCATCCAGATGTTTTTGATAGGCTCTTCCACCTTACAAGAGGTGGTGTTAGTAAGGCTTCCAAGATAATTAATTTAAGCGAGGACATTTTTGCAGGCATGTTAACAATTAAAAGCTCATTATCGAGAACCTATGTTGGCAACATAGCTGCCATCATGATTATCCTTTTTAATTCCATGTGGCAGGTTTTAATTCCACCCTGCGTGAAGGTAGTGTTACTCATCATGAATACTTGCAAGTAGGTAAGGGAAGGGATGTGGGCCTTAATCAGATATCACTTTTTGAGGCAAAGATAGCAAATGGGAATGGCGAGCAGACATTGAGCCGTGACATTTATAGACTTGGACATCGTTTTGACTTTTTTAGGATGATGTCCTGTTATTTTACCACTGTGGGATTCTATTTCAGTACAATGGTGAGAATAAATCTATGTCACAAACATCTACATTTTTCTTTCATCTTTTGGACTGAAATTATTCATCAATTATTCTTCTTATGTTCAACTGGCAGTTGACAGTCCTTACGGTATATGTATTTCTATATGGACGACTCTATCTTGTTCTTAGTGGGCTAGAAGAAGGCCTGGCAACTGATAGAAAGTTCGTTCATAACCGATCCCTTCAAGCCGCCCTTGCCTCTCAGTCTTTTGTGCAGCTTGGAATTTTGATGGCTTTGCCAATGATGATGGAAATTGGCCTGGAAAAAGGATTCCGCAAGGCCCTTAGTGAATTCATCATGATGCAGTTACAATTAGCTTCTGTTTTCTTTACATTTTCTCTTGGAACCAAGACTCATTATTATGGAAGGACATTGCTTCACGGAGGTGCAGAGTATAGGGGTACTGGTCGTGGTTTTGTTGTCTTCCACGCAAAATTTGCTGAGAATTATCGGCTGTATAGCCGTAGTCATTTTGTTAAGGGTATTGAGTTGCTGATTTTGCTGGTCGTTTATCAAATCTTTGGTCAGCCGTACAGATCTGCAGTTGCATACATATTTATTACAGCCTCCATGTGGTTTATGGTTGGGACTTGGCTATTTGCACCTTTTCTCTTTAACCCTTCTGGATTTGAATGGCAGAAAATTGTTGATGATTGGACTGATTGGAACAAGTGGATTAGCAACCATGGTGGAATTGGTGTTTCTGCTGACAAAAGCTGGGAATCTTGGTGGGAGAAAGAGCAAGAACCTTTAAAATATTCTGGAAAACGAGGGATCATTACTGAGATCGTTTTAGCATTGCGCTTTTTCATCTACCAATATGGGCTTGTCTATCACTTGCATATAACAAAGAAAAATAATAGCATACTGGTATTCATTTGGCTTTATCTGGTGCAAGAAGTTTTCTTGTAAATATAAATATATTACAAATATGGAACTATTAGTCAAGTTCTTCTGTTTGGATTTCAGGTTTATGGTATTTCTTGGCTAGTGATCGTAGCAGTACTACTTGTGATGAAGGTTAGTGCTCTTATTTCTTTCCAAGCTGCTAAATTTAACTCTTTTAACAATCAATTTATGTCAATTTCATAATATAGAAATTTAAAACTTTATCATCTTGTTCATAACTGCTGTGAAGTGTATGAATCATTCTAAGTTGGATGGTTTATGAATGCTTACCATTTCATTCACGTTTAGTGTTGCACCTTGCATTCAACAGATCTTACTTTAATATTTGGTACTACTTAAGCCAAGTTTTGTGCTTTGCTCCTATTTGTTTTATACACTTCTTTTTGTTGTCTTTAATAGGAATCTCGTGAGACCCCATTGCTTTGCATATTTAAATTATTTCGACGGTTTTAAGCATATCTTCAATAGGTTTGGAAGATTAATTTTTCCTGATTTAGTTATTTCTCACTGATGCAGAACAAAATGTCATTTGGATATGTAATTTATAGATCAACGAATTAAATAGTGATTTATCACAATTAAGCATAATATTTTCATAAAAATAAATTGTGATAATTTAGATATTAAGTCCCTCAAATTAGACTTGATTTAAAATTCATTATATTAGACTGTTGGTAAATTGGGTTTTTCTGAGTTGGCTATGGCAATCAATTGGATTTTCGATGGATCATATTAGGGAATTAAACTAATTGTTCCTCTCAAAATTAAACTCCCAGAATATTTATCTCAGACGGGTTTCTCAACTACAGTTAAATTTTCTGTCATAAAAGAAAAAAGCTACAGCCAAATCAAGAAAAACTGCATAAACAGTAGTCTCTAACTCATTCAGCTTTGAAATGTGTTCTTTTTTCTAATGAACCTGAATTGCAAATTTAGATTCAATGAACCTATGGCTGTATTAGCAAGAAGAGATGGTGAAATTATGCAATTAAGTGGCATCATCAAAAAGAAGCTCACATGAGATGGGTTGGAAGTCTGGTTTCATGTGTGTCTCGACAAAAGCAAGTCACAGGTGAAGAATCAGGGCATGGCATGCAGATGCATTGTCAAGGCTTCAATCATGGACATTCATGTTAACAAATTCCCGTAGATGAGCTTTGTTAGGAGCTTAATTTTGATCATAAAAGAATTACAAGGATTTATATGTAAATCTACATATTCTGTATAAGTATCAATGTAAAGGTGTGGGGTTTTTCACCGGTTCATTAACATGGTATTAAAGCCTATCGGTCCCAAGCAGCGCCTTCAGTTCTGCAAAACTCACAAACAAAATGCCTGTCCGCCGAATCAGCCCGAGCAATAGCCGAACATAGCTCTGCCAGCCTCTCGCCAATTGCACGCAGCCGCGACCCAATGCGAGCCATCTCCGCCAGGTGCAGGCAGCCAGACCGCCGAATTTGCGACCTGGCGCTCGCGTCCTCAACGCGAGCACGATCCTACTCAGGATCCCATGTAGCCTTCCCCTCCGTGTCCATCATTAGGATTACGTGCGGAACACAACGGTCTCTTCTCGCTTGCAATTGGCCATCAGACTTTTTGCTTTCCTCTAGTTTTTCAGCTCTCTCCGGCAATCACTTCGTTTCAGGTGAAGCTTGGCCGGAGAAGAACTCTCTCCTCCGGTTGATGTCAGTGAGCTGCAGATCGCACATACTTTTTTGCACACTGCTGTCTTGTTCTCTTTCCTCCAGCTGCTATCTTCCACCCAGATTGCGCGATTTAAGGTGCTGGGTTGCGTGCGTTGAGAATAATGGTGGGTACTTCCTCTTAGGTGGGCCTCCATGGTTTGTCTCTTTGGGCCAGCTGGTGGAAATGAGACTTCCTTTGCCGTTGGGCCTGTTCTGAATTCATTTGCTGCTGGCCCTTCCTTTGTTGATGTTAGCCCATGCTGCAAAAACACATTCGGCTTGTCCCAAACAAGTTGCTCCATCACCCCTTCATTCTTCCCATTACACAATCTTGTGCAACCAGTTCATGCGAGTGCAACCTTCTAGGACTATCTTTGTTCCTGTCGAGAAATATTCTAGACTATTACAAACTTGACAAAGTGGTATTTACTACACTAGCCCAGAGAACCACATCTACAAGTTGCTTCTTTCATACTGCTAGCGCTCCCTTGGATTCTTAACTCAAGGTGCTTCTGATGAAATGTCTGGTAACATCTCTTCTTTCACTTTTCTAAAAAAACCTTCACGTCAAGTTAATGTTACACCTGTTGATGGATTTACATCGACAATAAGAGGAATTGGTGTTGTCTCTCCTACTCCATTAACATTATCCTCAGTTTTTAATCTTCTCGAGTTCCCTTTAAGTCTGTTGTCTATTAGTAAGCTCACAAAATCCTTAAACTATTTTGTTGCATTCACTTCTAATTCTATGTTATCTAGGAATCGTGGAGTGGAATGATAATTAGCATAGGGTATGAGTCCCAAGGATTATATCATCTGATAATAACTTCATCTTTAGCTTTGGCTGCAGATGCTACTCCACTATAAGTTCACAGCCGGCTTGGGCGTCCTAGTTTGCGAAATTTACGAAAAATGGTATCTAATCTTTTCAATTTTAGAAATCTAGCGTGTCTTGTCAATTATGAAAACATTGTAGATCCATTTTTCCTAGTCGAGCTAATCAGTGTGGTTTAGCTCCATTTGCATTAGTTCATTTAGATGTTTGGGGTCCTACTCATGTCACTTAAAAATTAGGTTTTAAGCACTTCGTCACTTTTATTGATGATTATTTAAGAATGACATAATTATTCTTAATGAAAGAACATAACATATTTTCTATACTTGCTTCCTTTTGTGCTGAAATCAAAACACAATTTGATGTTTTCATTTGTGTATTTTGCAGTGATAATGCAAAAGAATATTTTTCAAATACCATCCAATCTTATTTATCAAGTCAAGGGATACTTCACCAATTTTCTTATTCACATACACCTTAACAAAATAGTATTGTTGAACAAAAGAATAGACATTTAGTTGAAATTGTATGTACTCTACTACTTCACATGATCGTTTCTTTGAAATTTTAGGGTGATGCAATCCTCACAGCATGCTATCTTATTAACCGCATGCTATCCACTACTCTTCATGATCAGATCACATTCTTTATTGTCTTCCCTAAAGCTGCTCTCTATAGGTTGCCGCCACGTGTCTTTGGTTGCACTTGTTTTGTTCATCTTCTATCTCTTGGTAGAGATAAACTATCACCTTGATTGATAAAATGTGTGCTTTTAAGATACTCTCGTCTTCAAAAGAGATATCGAGTTACATCGAGCTTTTGTTTCTGTAGATATAACTTCCTTTGAGTTTACTCCTGATACGGGACAGATGAATGGAGATGCAATTTAGAGATCAGCAAATTATATCTAGCAGAATATCCACAAATTAATGCTAAAATATTAGAAATTGATTTTGTAATGACTGAGAAATTAATTAAACCCACAAAATCAATTATTTTGAAAATTTTAAATAAATTAGATCGAAGGTAATTGAAAAATTACCAACTCAGATTAGGGCGTAATCCGATTTTTAACAAATCAGAAATGGGGAAGAAGATTAAGGATCTCACAATATTTAACCAACAGTAATTTAAATTAACTCAATAATGAAAGGTCGCACAGGTGGAATAAGTTCGAGCAAATTATAAGCGAGCAGAAAAAATCCAGATTATTCGACTTAACCAGGTTAAAGATCTTGTTGAAATTCGTAGTTAAGTCAGAGAGTCCAGGGACCACGATGTAATTTTCCCAAAAAAAAATAGGACAGTGCGCCGTGGCTCGGCCTAGCGCACGCGCCCGCACGGGAGCAGGAGAGCGCGTGGGCAGGCGCACGGGAGGGCCGACGCCCATGAGGGCGCGCAGGCAAGGGCGCGTGCGCTGGGCCAGGCGCGGGCGCGTGCGCTGGGCCGAGTGCGGGCGCGTGATATGGAAACGTGACGACGTGATCACGTTGAACCGGAGTTGGTGAACTGGATCCAAGAACGCGAACTAGCAGGCGAGGCATACGAGGACGAGGTGAGGTGAATGCTGAGTTTTGTAAGATGAATGGAATCGAACCCAAAGGGGAGGAGCTGGAGCAGGTGGAGTTTTGGGATTTTAACCTAAGGCCCAAGCCCTTCTCTATCCAGGATATCGATTCATTTCAGAATCAGATAATCCAAAGGGAAACACAAGTCAGATTCATTCAGTATTAGAAAAATAATAATAACAGAGAGACGTTTATGTAGACCTTCATACAAACTAACTCAATAAAAAAATACATAATGTAATAAATTCCTCACACAAACGAGGAACTACCTAATAACATATCTAAAATAACAATTATAGAAATAGAGACAACTAATACAAAATAGATGCGAAAAATAAAATCATCCCAAAATGGAATCTCCAATCATTCAGAATGAATGAGAGATTTTCAATCCACCAAGTCAGCGATCCGCATCATCCATCTTTTCAAATTTGTCCTAATAGTCAATCGATCCAAATCGAAGCAGTGTGGCTAGATCTCGGCCGTCGACGGTAAACTCTGCTAAGAATGAATCGACGGTCGATCGTGGTGTCCCCATCAACTCTCCCCGGGTGGGGAAGACTCGACTCTGTGCAGTAGGGGTCCTCTCTACTGTGATATCTCTCTAGCAAATCTGGATCAAGTCTCTGCAGCTCATCTCTAGTAATCCATGAATCCTCAGATGGAGGTAAACCCTTCCAACGAATTAAATAACGTTGGTATTCTCAATTTCTTGTGAAAATCATCTGCTCATCTAGGATTTGCTCTATTTGTTTCTGTTTATAAGTGGATTTAGCTGGTGGACACTCGGGTAAGGATTCACTCTGAATGGGTAATGAAGGCTCAAACGGATCACTGGGTATTATTGTTGGCTCCTTGTATGCCACCAAGTCTGAGATATTGAAGGTTGAACTGATACCATACTCTGGTGGTAAATCAACAACATACGCATTCGAATCAATTTTCTTTAAAATTCTAAAAGAACCAGCTCCGCGGGCTAGTAATTTCTTAACAGTTCCAAATGGGAATCGCTCGAGTCGAAAATCTTTTTCTGAAAATTCATGTATTCTTTTGTGACAATCTGCTAATTTTTATAAATGTCATTACTGACACTTATTATTTTGCTGATCTCTTTATGCAATTCTCTAATATGCTGTGCAAATGACTCAACAGACTCAGACATCGTAGCATGCATGGTAATGGAATGAGATCTATAGGAACTCTAGGCTTATAACTATGCACAATTTCAAATGGACTTATGCCTATGGACCTATTGACAGAATTATTGTATGCAAATTCAGTACGAGGTAAGACAAGGTCCCAATTTTTTCTATTTTCTCCCACTAAACAACAAAGTAGGTTCCCTAAACTTCTATTAACTACTTTTATTTGTCCATCTGTTTGAGGATGAAAAGCCGTGAAAAATTTAAGTTTCGTACCGAAGAGATGCCACAGAGTTTTTCAGAAATAACTGGTAAATTTAGTGTCTCGATCAGACACCATTGACTTTAGCAACCCATGCAGTCTAACTACCTTATCGAAAATAAGCGAGCGATCCTAGAGGCATCTGATGTTTTAGAACAAGGGAGAAAATGTGTTATTTTAGAAAATCGATCAATCACGACACAGATGGAATCGTGCTTATCAGCAGTCTTAGGTAATTCTAGAACAAAATCTATGCTAAGATCTTGCCAAGGACGATCAGGTACCGGTAGAGGCGTATAAAATTCAGTGTTCTGTTTTTGTTGTTTCGCCACAGCACAAGTTCGACACTGACCAACTATACGCGCGACATCTCTCTTGAGGCTTGGCCAATAAAATTGGTTCTCTACGGCCTCATTCGTTTTATTTCGGCCAAAGTGGCCGACTAATCCACCTGCGTGTAACTCCCAAATAAGGAAGTCTCTAATGGATGTTCGTGGGAGACAAAGTCTGCAACCATAAAGAAGGTAGCCATCCTGAATTAAGAAGTCAACGAACTCCCTAGATTGTCCGTTCTTTATGGCAGCAAAGATGACTCCAAAGTCAGGACAATCCTCATAGGATTCGATGAGTTTGTCAAATCCCACGACCTCAACGCTCATAGTGGATAGGAGCGAGACTCGATGACTCAAAGCGTCCGCGACTTTATTCTCGATTCCTGCTTTGTGCTTAAATACAATGGTGTACTCTTGCAGGAATTTGACCCATTTCGTGTGCCTTGAATTCAACTTTTTTTGGGAGTTCAAGTACCACAGGGCTTCAAGATCAGAGAATAGTACGAATTCTTGGGGTAAAAGATAACGTCGCCAATACCTCAAGGTTTGTACTACAATGTAGAACTCTTTATCATAGGTGGAGTACTTCTGTTTAGCCTCGTTCAACTTCTCACTAAAGAAGGCAATAGGGTGATTTTCTTGTTATAACTCGATCAGTCATAAATGCGCATTTCTTTAAATTCACATATAAGCTATTTTTCCTAAGGGCTTGACAGATCTGAGATAAGTGTATAACATGTTCTTCCCTAGTCCTACTATAGATCAAGATGTCATCAAAATATACCACGGCACAAATACCAATAAATGGTCGCAGGACTTGGTTCATCAGCCTCATGAAGGTGCTGGGAGCGTTAGATAACCCAGAGGGCATTACCAATCGCTCATTAAGCCATCATTCGTCTTAAAGGTTGTCTTCCATTTATCCCCTGGACGAATTCGAACTTGATGATAGCTGCTCTTAAGATCGATTTTAGAGAAGATAGTGGCTCCAGCCATCATATCAAGTATATCATCCAGGCGGGGATTGGGAAAGCGGTACTTGACCGTAATTTTGTTGATGGTGTGACTATCTACGCACATCCTCCACGATCCATCTTAGGGAAGATTTTCGAGGTAGCCTATGACGCCTTCGGTGTTGGAATTGATGGAATGCTTAGTCAAGGTCACCTTGTTGCATACTTCAACAAAACATTAAATAGTGCACGACAATGGTATTCGACCTATGATAAGGACTACATCGTAGTACAAGCACTTCGTTTCTGGTGTCATTACCTCATTGCTACAAAGTTCGTCTTATATTCGGGTCATCAGGCACTGAAGCATTTAAACTCTCAAAATAATCTTAGTCGCACTAACCTTCTTGCAAGTGTACACCTTTGTACCCAAGCATAAAGCTAACGTAGATAACAATCTAGCTAACGCCCTTAGCCTAATATGTGTGTTCTTGTACACCATGCGTGTTCAAGTCATCAAATTTAATGACTTAAGGTCTGAGTACGTTGAGTGTAAGGACTTTGGGACTGCCTATTTTTCAATTGCTTGGAACACCCTCTCAGTCTGATTCCGAGTACTTAATCAAGGAGGGTTATCTGTTTAATGGCCCTCGATTATATTCTGGACTCATCCCTACGCTTGTTTCTTATTCAAGAGTTGCATGTTGGCGGCGTAGCTGGACAGAAGGGCTGGAACAGCACAAGGGCTAAGGCTTTCTTGGATGAATCCCTTCTGGAGCAGTTCATTTACTTGCCTTTTTAACTCCGTATGTTCAGTGGGATTCAAGCGATAGTGTGGAAGATTTGGAAGCGTTGCTCCTGGCCAAGATCAATCGCGTCCGAGATATCTCGCATCTGGGGTAAGCAGTCAGGAAAATCTTCCGGGAACATGTCAGCAAATTCCTTAAGAATAGGAATTGCTTCAGGTGAGGGTACGACCGGATCACTCTCCTTTACTTCCTTAACAACAACAGCCCAAATTAACAAGTTTTCATCTATTTCATTCTCGAACTCTCGAGCGTTAATCAAGTGAAGGTCTTTCTTCTTTGAGGCCTCTTTTTTGAAATTTCTTTCTTACTAATGGCCTTAGGAGAAGAAGGACCTATCACGATCTTGTCACCTTTATAGTGTAAGGAACACACAGAAATTGGATCGTCCTCGAAGAGTAACATCCAAATCATACAATTAAGGTCTACCCAAGATGATGCTACCAACTTCCATTGGTAGGACGTCACACTAAACCTTGTCATGATAGGAATTGAATTGAATCGGGACTAAGTATTGCTGTGTAACCTCCAAGGAAGAGGCATTAATCTAGGAAACTTTATATGAATTGGGATGACGTTCGGGAATTAAACCAATCTTAGACACAGTTGTGGTGGCGATTACATTCACATAACTTCCACTGTCAATGATAATCTTACACACTTTTTCATTGATTCTTATGTATAGTCCTCCGCATCGTGCACATGCTTCCGAATCTCATCCACTTCCCGAAAACGTGGATCCTCAAAACCAAGCCCCTCTCCCAAAAACCTCGCCCCACCAACCCTTTGTGGACCGACATAACTCACTCCGCAGGGTTCGGCGAAGAAAAACCTCTTGTACGAGTATGCGAAGCCGGTGTCCCTAACCTTGATAAAAATTCTGCGCTAATCACCACTTTCTTTGGGCTAGGTTAGAGCACATCTAACAACCCGAATTCTTGGATCACTATGAGATTCAGACTCATAAGTAAATTCGACATATCCTAGAGTTTCATACGCGGGATCATCAAATTTGCCAATAAGTGCCTCATTAGCCACATAGGTGGGTGGGTCATCCTCATAGGCTGGAGAATCATCATCCAGCTCTATGATCATTATCCTTGTAGAACATTCGGATGTCATGTGATCGATTCTCTGACACTTGAAATAGCGTATAGACCGATTACCGCTACTACGAGAGGTTTCTCCGATAACAGTCTTGCCTTTGTCAATACTCAGTAGCAAGAGGCCGACTAGTGGCTGGTGAACCATCAGCTGGCTTGGTCTGTGAGGGCGTAGACCTTGTAGAACTTTCCTCATTTATGCTGCCATGCACATCACCTCCAATCATGTCTTTCATGAGGGAACAAAGCATATAGAAATTGATTGCCATTTCGTCAAAGAGAATGTTTAGTTCAAGGAAGTTACAATGTGCTTTGTTAATTGTAATGATCAACTAGTGGGCTTGTTAACTAAGTCTTTGGGAGGCACTAGAGTTGATTATCTTTGTAACAAGCTGGGACTTTATGATATATATTCCCCAGCTTGAGGGGGGAGTGTTAAGAGCTTAAATATGATCATGAAAAAATCACAGTTCATTAACTAGCTTGAGGAGGATCGATCGATGAGTAGGTGTTGATGACAAAGATGGGCATCAAATGCTTGTACAGTGGTGGTACAAAGGCTATCTAATGATGGAGGCATAAGCCAAATCAAATTAAAAAAAAAACAAGCGGTTGAGCCCCACTGTAGTGTTGACCCATGCACTATCAGAGGCACATCAGTGGCCCCTGTTTACTGTCGGTGACTAGGACTTCCTTTATATTTTATGTAATACTTACCTATATGCTACAGTAAATATCATTTTACACATTCATATTTGATAAATTACATCGTGCACACTTTTTTACACTTTGTAAGCCATAAACTATTAAAAATATTACAATAGACATACCATGATTGTAGCATGGAGATAATTTTTATATACTTTACGCTCGATTCAATTCTGCTTTAGTTCCAGTTATGGAGCCGGTTCCCATGTAATGGGAACCACTTCCAACCGGTTCTCATATTCAGTAAGAATCGATCTAGCTGATCTGGTTTTGTACTAGGCCTTTTCTTTGGTTTGAGTTGGTCCGATAAGCTAGATGATACTTTGGTTTGAAGCACAAGAGACACTAAGCAAATGATGATATTTTCGTTTTGCTATAACTTTTTGTTGATATGATTAAGTACAAGAAGTCAAATGAAGAATTCCTTTGGACATATAAAATAATGTAAACTCAGGCTACGTATACTTAGCAAAATTATTGTTGCAAATAATTTTAATAGAGACTGAAAATATAGTTTTATTTCCTTATAAAAGGTCATAGAGATAACAACTCATAGCACCTTGTTAATAAATACAACCAGATGACAATATTTCTTCAACAAAGATAACAGTGAAATTCTAAGTTAAGAAATAACAACTCAGAATGCTTTATGGTTATAGCATTATGATAGATATAGATGACAACTCAAAATGCCTTTTTAATAAATGTAATCAAGGAACATCAGAAAAGTCATCAATAAGAATAACAAATCTTAAATGAGTAGACACAAGGCTTTGTGCCTTGAATTTTGAATGAATTAGGCTAAAAGAAGCCTTAGGGTATGGAACTATGATAAGGGTAATAAAATATAACTAAACAATTGCTTGAAGTAGCAAGTTGTTGAATGAAAAGCAGTATTTGGAATAGGTGGAGTAGCAACATCTTTTACTGAGTGTAAACGAGCTAATAGACCATTCGTTGACAAAAGATGAAGGAGCATTGGCAATTTTCGAAGGAGGTAAGAGAGAAACATCAAGGGAAGAGATTAGTAGTATGTTACTAGACTGGTGCGAGGAAGCGCTGGAGCCTAATATCCAAGTCCTATCGAACGATCCTAGTGTTGTTAAGCCAGACAGAGTGATTGCATAAGTTGTTGATGTTGATATTTGAGGCAGCTGAATGAGATGATCATATTCCTTTTTGCTTAGGGTAATAGAGCTATATTAATTGAAAAGCCACTAATGAGGTTGAGATAGGTAGATGAGACAGATGTGATATGTTCAACACTAATAAGATTGTTGAACTTCTCGCAACATTGATCTGAAGAGTAATTCATGCTTCTACAATGTCAACATTGGCCATGGAAATTCTACATATTTGACTCTAGATCACCCCAACTTTCTCACCCGTATGAAAGGTGATGTGCAACGTGCTTAAGAAGAGTTCAGGAAGACACCATCACAAGCACTAAGACAGAGAAGATGATCATCCCATGTCATGTTAGTGGTGCTTGATGAGGAAACCGTGATAAGCAATGCAAAAACCCTTACTGGCGAGCTGGAGGACATATGCCAACAAATAAACATGAACAGATAACTTGCGGCAACAACGACCTCTGTCTTAAGGAGATGGAGAAGACATTGTTGAGATAAAGCTTGAAGAGTATAGAGAACCTCAACAGAGCTTCGATGGGAGGCCTTCACCTTGCAGTGAGGAGTGACTTGAATCATTACACAGAAAGCGAGTTAGAGAGGAATTAACATGGAATAGGAGCAGCATTCTATCCTTAATATGAGTTACTATGTGGTTTAGAAATGAAAATTTAACGAGTGTACCAAATATATTTGATTAATCCTAAAATTTTGTTCATTTGAGATGGATTGAAGTCATATTTTACCTTAAACGAATTAATTTCAAGGCTTCAGATTTTAAAGGGAATCAATAATTTCCTACAGGCATAGTCCTTTTGGAGAATGGAGGTTCTGATTAACAGGAAAATTGACTTAACACATGGCGTCATTTTAGTGGATGAGGTGAAGGAAGCATCCTATTGAAATCGCATAATTCTATCTACAAGGCTCAGCGAATGAACTTGACTCACTTAAACTAGCCACACTGAAAGGAGGGCTACTGAACGACTTGTTAAGAATTAATTAGGCTTCTTTCTACAACATGTCACATTTCAATGCACTTTCTACAAGGTATTGTCATTTCAAACAAACCGAAGCCCTAAATACATGTCACATTTCAATGCACTTTCTGCAACATGTAATTTAAAGGGACTTACTATAGGGTCAAAGCACGTTTACTTAAATTATTAGGATATGAAATTAGAGTGTGTGCTAAAGTAACTCCGCAAATATTAGTGGAGTTGCAGAAGGTTATTTCTGATGCTGAAGAAAGACATAGAAGCAACCAACCTAAAAGTGTTTCTCTTCTATCTTCAATTAATTCAAGGGAGCAAATCAGAACGACTTCTGGATTTAGTGTGCATTCTAGTACGCTCAGAGTAGAAGGTGTTGAATCAAAGAAAATAAAAACTACATAAAATTCAAGTTCTATTACGAAAGCTTTTAATATGCAGGTTAGAGACACATTAGATGATCTCACTGCAAGATTCTTCTATTGGATTGGGCTCCCATTCCATGTTGCAAGAAATCTGTATTTTATTGATTGATTTCTTTTGTTGCACAAAATAACTGTGCTGGATATGTTCTGTCTGGATATAATAGCTTGAGAACAACATATTTACAGAAAGAGAAGGCACATATTGAGAGATTATTGTGTCCTTTGAGAGATACGTGGAATGTTAAAGGGGTCAGTATTATTTCTGATGGATGGAATGATGCTCAGCGAAGACCTTTAATAAACTTTATGGCTGCTTTAGAGAATGGTTCTATTTTTCTCAAAGCAGTTAATTGTGAAGGTGAATATAAAGATAAATTCTTCATTGCAGTTTTTATGAAGGAAGTTATTCAAGAGGTAGGGCTAGATAAGGTGGTACAAGTTATTACTGATAATGCACCTATTTGATGGGTAAAATTCTATTAAATAAATAATTTTATTTATTCAATGTGTCCTAGAAGTGTCGTGTCCTATTTTTTTTGAATATTGACGTATCTCCGTGTTCGTGTCGTGTCGTGTCCCGTGTCCCGTGTCAGTTTTTCTTAGGTTCTAATATAATCATTAAATGGATTTTTTTTTATTATTAAAATTTTCTAAAATTTCAATTCTACCTTTCTCTCTCTCTTGCTTTTTCTCTTTGGCAAGACGACCGATAGTAGAGGGGGGAAGAGGGACACCCATTGGTGGATGGGGCCGCCTGCCCCTTCCCTTCCCCTTGATCTCTCTCTTTATTCTCTGCCCACTAGTGAGGGAGAGAAAGAGGGGGAAGGCGGCCCCCTCTTGCCTGTAATAGCCTTGCTAGAGAGAGAAGAGAGGTAGAATTGGAATTTTTAAAAATTTTAATAATTAAAAAGGACCCATTTGATAATTATATTAAAACTCAGGAACCCATATGTTAAAATTTTGAAAACATAGACCTACACAATATTATTCCCTAAACTTAAAGATGTTGGTGTAATTTACCCAAAATTCTTTGGTCATGATTATACTTATTAGTCAATGCTTTATCATATATTTTCAATCCTTGTGATCAATAGCTTTATTTCAATAATTTGGGTTTGGTTTGAGGAATCCTTTTTGATAATCTTTCATGTTGGATGTTGTATGTTGTTTAAAATTAGGTAATTGAAATTTTTTTTGCATAGTATCTTGTCAAGTTCTTGCAAGCACATCTTTGACGTGCTACATTTCTCCTCAAAAAACCAAAATATTATCCTCGTCTGACTTAGATATTAACATTTTCATTTCTGAATGTCCTTTATCTTATTTTTCTAATTAAAAACTTTTTATTATCCTTATCTCGTTATTTTCTTCTGCTAATTGATTCATTTAGATGCAATGTAATATTCTTGTCTTTTTTTATGCAGACTGTATCAGTTGGGAGGCGGAGTTTCAGTGCAGATCTTCAACTTGTTTTTAGGCTGATCAAGTTCCTAATCTTTGTGACGTTCCTGTCTATTCTGATTATCTTGTTTGCTATACCTCACATGACCGTTAAAGATATCTTTATCTGTTTGCTTGCTTTCTTGCCCACCGGTTGGGGTATGCTTTTGGTTCGTATAGCATTCTAACTCTTTTCATTTCCTCATTTCATGAGTTTCTGTTTTTGCAGCTTTCTTCTTTAATAATTATATTAGAATGAATTTCTGCAAGTCAAGTTTGATTCAGAACAAAATACTTGGGTTTCATTCTTCTCAGATTCAATTTGAGTTTCAAATTTCCTTATTCCAAATCAGCGATTGAATGCATCAAAATTT
Organism: Apostasia shenzhenica; assembly: GCA_002786265.1. Lineage (NCBI taxonomy): Eukaryota > Viridiplantae > Streptophyta > Magnoliopsida > Asparagales > Orchidaceae > Apostasia > Apostasia shenzhenica. Next base: position 3,822,352 of record KZ452015.1, read on the forward strand.
TTAGATTGAGTAGCTTAGAATAATTGGTCACGATTTACGATTTTACATTGGATGGCCAGGTGAGGTTGTAGTTTGAAGAAGGGTGACTTTTCTTCTGTCAGTAGCTAATTTTGAATCTTCTGATTTTAGTCTTTCGCCTTTCACATTGAAATTACCCCGTTGTTCAGATTGCACAAGCAAGCAAATCAGCTGTTCGCAGAATGGGGCTGTGGGGTTCAGTAAAAGCTCTTGCTCGAGGTTATGAAATCATGATGGGCCTGCTTCTGTTCACACCCATAACCTTCTTGTCTTGGTTCCCTTTTGTTTCAGAATTCCAGACAAGAATGCTATTCAATCAAGCTTTCAGTAGAGGTCTTCAGATTTCGCGAATTCTCGGAGGGCACCGAAAGGATCGAGCTCGCAATAAGGACTAGGATCAGCTGCAGATTAAAGCTGAAATCATGGATATGGTATGGTCCATATTGATTCCTCAATGATAGTTCTATATGGATGTTTATGAAAAGAGTGAGTTATAGGCGGCTGTTGCACGTTTTTGATGTATTATATTTCTGCAAGTAGGGCAGGGAGCACATTATTTAGATGCATTTTTATGTACGCTTGCAGCTGATTTTTATTCATGTAACTTCATATTATTGAACTCAATTATCTTTCTTCAATCTTTGTAGTATCTGAAGCCATCTTTTACATTGGAAATTGTGCTGCATAACTCTTAACATTTCTACTAATGTCAGTTTGTGCTTACTATCTATTCCAGTTGGAAAAAAATTATATCTTTGGCCTTCTGGATTCCTTCGGAATTTAATCAAATTTGAAAATTTGCTATTTTTTACTATTTAAAAAAAGGAGGATTTACGTACAGAACATTAAATTCTTCACAAATTATGCATTTCACCATCTTTTAGTAAATATTACACATATTACATTCTTTTCATTTTTCTATTGTTACAATAGAAATGTAAAATCCATAAGCAGAGTGTGATATGTGTAATACTTACTAAAATATGGTGAAATGCGTAATTTATGAAGAACGTAAATTCACCTTTAAAAAATGAAACATGCTACACAAAACGTGGTATGTTGCACTGTACATACCTTCTTTACAAAATTTATGCTATTTGGTTGTTATTTTTTGTGTAGAAATATAATTGACCAGGTTTGATTTGCTTCTGCTTTTGGGGTTACATCAAATTGTCGAGATTTTAAGTTCTCATGAAATTTTATCATTAAGCTATTCAAGATATCTGATTTGTGTTCAGATTGAACAAATATAAGCTTGCTGGTGATCTGTTAAAATAAGCTCTGTTTATGTTCTGAAGATGCTATTCATGCATCCGGCCTGTATTTTAATGGAGATTTATTGCCTACCTGTCGTATGAAAATCCATTTAAATAAATTATTAAAGGCTAAATATGCTTCGTATAAAAATATATTTAATAATATTATGTTTGATGTATAATGTTTAATTCTACGATATTACGTTATAATACAATACAGAAACAGTTATTTTAACAGTTGAATTTTAGAACTCTTTCTATAATTGATACGTGTTGTGGAACTCTGAAATGAATTGTATATAAATGTGAATTTTAGTTGCAGATTTTATTAGCGAGGGATCTTTTAATTTGGTGCAATAGTTTTAGAATTATTTAGTACAATTTTTTAAAATTAATTTTTCTGTTAAGCTGGTTGAATCAAGGTTTTAAAATTTAATTTTGTTTTCAGTTTTAGTCAAAAAAAAAATAATGTGGACAGATTTAGTAGGTTGATTTTTAAAATAAATTATTTAAATTTTATAAATTTAAATTAAATTTATTAAGTTTTTATAATTTAGATTGAATTTTGGTAATGTCAGCTGAAAATTAGCTAAAGCTGTTGAAACTATAAACTGAAACTCAGTTTTTTTTTGGATCAGTTCAAAATTAATATGAAATTATCGAGTTTTAATAATTTTGATCGAATTTTAAAATATTGATTTAAATTGGTAACTGTCCTTAATTACAAGATGACCAAATAACATAAAATAAGATATACATTAATAAATAAATCTATTTGAATCAACTGAAATTCCACCGATCAGATTTTTAAAGCATATTAAGCACAGTAACGTCTGAACCTCTCCCTATATTTGAGAGGCAGCTTGAGGTCTCCATCACCAGGCTTCTCCTTCTTCTTCTTCTTCTTCTTCTTCTTCTTCTTCTTCTTCTTCTTCTTCTTCTTCTTCTTCTTCTTCTTCTTCTCCTCCATAAACTCCATATAACACAGCTGACATCCCATGGCCTTCTCTCCTCCCAAAACCTCCATTGCCGCCGCCTTCTTCCTCTTCCTTCTCTTCCCTCTCCTCCATCATGCCGACAGCACCCGAACCCCAACAACCGCTCTTCCTGCTCCTGCCTCTCCCCGGTGCCCTTCCGCCATGAAAATGAAGCTCTCGTCGTGCTCAGGAAAGAGCTGCTGCCTCCATGCGGCCGAGAAGACGCCGGCGACAAGCGACGGCCATAGCCCCAGCGTCGGCCACAATGTTCCCCACGGGCCCTCGAGCTAATTGTTCTGATCAGATCACAGCTCACCATCTTCATGAGTGTTGTTAATTTTGTGATGTTAAACTAATAATGTTTGTGTTGTGTTGTGTGGGTATTGCTTGCAGTTTTTCCATGTGAATTTCCTTTTGATTACTTTGTAGAGTTAAATCATATATATATGTTTGTATGTATGTAGAAAATAAATAATGAGTTTATATGTAAATTTATATGGATGTTCATGTTTAATTAATACCTTTGTCAGGAATGATCACTTTATATTCATTTTTTCGATTATTTCAACAATTGATGATAACAGTTTCCCCCGTAGTTACAATTATCAATCAGTAATTTGGCACTCACAGAATTTCAATTGTTACTGTCTATATTTCTTAATTGTTGCCTATCAATGTTAAATACGTAAGTTTGTGGCCTTTCAAAAAGTTTTTTAAAAAAATCTTATTATTGGCAAAAAGATTATAGCTCTGATTTGCTTGAAATCAAGTCTTATATCAGCTCTCAATACAACATTTTTAAGGATAACCATTGCCAAGTTAGTATTCATGAAATAACTCGAGAATTCTATTTTGGCAGTCCTGCAAAGACTTGTTGATTGTTAGGGAATTATAAATTAAATCATATAAACATATATACATATATAAATATATATATATATATTTGTGTATGATCATTATTGGGAAAATTATCTTTTATTAATTGTGTTCAAGATCATGAGGTGCACTAGCTAGCCATTATGTTATAAACAAATATAAAAGAATAAAAAAACAAAGGTAATGGTCATATGTTATAACAAAATAGCTTCTCTTTGAGCCTATCTTGTGTTTCTAGTTTGGGCCAAACATTATTTGGTGCTAGCCATGACCTTTCTAGTTTGAGAAGTAGAATTTGGATGGTGATGCATTTGCTCTATGAGTGCACACTTTTCTTCAAGGAAATGGAATGCAAAAGATAATGCACTTCACAATAAACTAATTCCTTCATTTTTCAGTGCTCACATATAGAAAACCTCTTTTGTATCATAGAACTCTTCCCTGTTTACAAATTCATAAAAGATAGTTTATAAATGATATCTGTTCTTGTGTTGATCCTTTTCTAGCTTGGTTCATATATATCTTGTATTTATATAAGTTGAAATTGAAATGTTATGCATAATTGAGTTGATTTGAGATTTATTGTTTGTAAGTCGATATTTATCAAGGTTCATATCTCAAATAATTTGCTAAACTTGACAATTTGAGGTGCACATATTTGGTTTATAGGTTTGTTAATGTGTATAACAAGAAATAGGATTTTATAATTAGATGATTCAAATCATGAGATTTGCCGCTAGGATTGAAAAGGTTTTTTTACGATGGTTAAAAATTACTATAAACAACATATAGACAATTAAGTTACTTCTGCATGTATATGCTTGAGATAAAATAATTCTGACCATATATCAATTTATGTGAAGAAAGTGATAAATAAAACAAATATTTGCTTTCAAATGAGTAACTTGATAGTATTTAACTATCTTATTCAAATCACATAATATTTACAATTTTTGTGTAATGTGAAAAAAATAATTACATAATTGATAAAAATGTTTCACTTGTATTTTTGTTCAAAGATTTTATCCTCATATATAGAATACAAATGATATTTGGTAGTTATATATAATAAATGATAAATGATATAACTTGACATACTAGATTAGGGCTATCGGAGAAGAGCCTGTAAATAGACTTATAAGAAGGGGAATGTTAGGGCATTACGTAAGCCTATCTGTACACGATACGTATGAAGTCCTTAAAAGGTCATTAGAGCTAGTAGTTTCGACTGAAACTGAAATTTCAGATTAATAATTTTGAAATTTGAAACACAATCATTTCACTCGGCACAAAGTAATTCTGGTGCTCGTAAAATGTCGTTCCCTTTAATTAATGCTACCCATGTATCATTCTTCTGTAACCAGGTCATAAATTTTTTATTTTTTATTTTTGGTCAACCGATCAAAGTTTTTCTAACATGTTATATACTTTTCTCTTTCACCTCTCTCTTTTCATATTATGTGTATTATATATTTTATATATTATACTAGCTTACTATATTATTTATTTAATTATAATGATATTCACAAGTAATCCTTAATATTAATTTAAAAGATGTATATTTGTGGATAAATAGATATTGCTATGTAGATGCCAAGCTCAGAAGTTTTAATTCAATATATATAGTGGAGTATAATGCTACAAATGTTCTCACATGTATACCAAAATCTATCACTCTAATTTAAATTTCTAAATAATTCTTTTTATTAAATATCAATTTTTTTTGTGCAGTCATCTACACAAGCACCATTCTACCGAAGCATCGGTCTACGATCTATCCGATATACTCAATACCGACTAATTTTTTGATAGAAACGATAAGACTGAACTAAAATACTGGTTAGGCGGTTGAGTTAACCCAACAATTTGACCTGGTAATGTTAAAGCCATTGATTTGGAATATGAATTAATTATTAAAAAATTTCTATAGTTAAATTTAAATTATATTTTAGTTTCAAGCTGATACATTCTTTTAATATCTAAGAAATATTTCATTCAAAATTTCACCTCTCTTTCGAAGATACATCCACTTTCCTCTCTCACACACTCTCTCTCTCCTTCTCATCCTCCCTCCCTCCTGCTCCTCTACAGGAGCAGGCGGAGGGCACCCCCACCTCCCTCGGCCCTCTCTAGGCTACTCTCGCAAGGGAGCAGACTGAGAAGGGCAGGCCTAGAAGCACCATAGCAGGCTGAAACTATTCCTTCCTTCATGATTGACTAGTAATTATAATTTTTCTAGTAATTGTAATTTTCATTTTCACTAAAATTCTTTAATCTCTATAACAAATATTTTTGTTCAATGCTTACCACAGCAATTGTCAGGTTCTCCACTATGTTTTTCAAGTAACAAAATTAAATTATTTTTTCTTTTTCTATATATTTTTCTATTATTAGATTCCTTTTACTAACTGGAATAAAAGAATTAGTAGATCTTTTCCGCCCAAAATGGGAATGGGCTGGAGTTATGAACTTACTCTACTCTTAGTATAATACTATTAATACTATTCTTAGTATTCTTAGTATAATACTATTAATACTATAAGATAAAGAGTCTTAAACTCTTATATCTTATATTAAGATAAGACTTTTTCACAGTCGTTTTAGATTTACTGATTCCATCTTTCACGAAATCGACCCCCCTTTTTTTTTGAAGGTACAAGAGGAGCTCAGCATGTCTGGAAGCACGGGAGAACGTTCTTTTGCTGATATTATCACCAGTATTCGATACTGGGTCATTCATAGCATTACTATACCTTCCTTATTCATTGCGGGTTGGTTATTCGTCAGTACGGGTTTAGCTTACGATATTTTTGGAAGTCCTCGCCCAAATGAGTATTTTACAGAGAACCGACAGGGGATTCCATTAATAACTGGCCGTTTTGATTCTTTGGAACAACTTGATGAATTTAGTAAATCCTTTTAGGAGGTTCCCAATGACCATAGATCGAACTTATCCAATTTTTACAGTACGATGGTTGGCTGTTCACGGACTGGCTGTACCTACTGTTTCTTTTTTAGGTTCAATATCAGCAATGCAGTTCATCCAACGATAAACCTAATTTTAATTATGGAGCTATGACACAATCAAACCCGAATGAACAAAATGTTGAATTGAATCGTACTAGTCTATACTGGGGTT